>VZRZ01008643.1:550798-580661 GCA_013398175.1 Climacteris rufus
ATATATATATATATATATATATATATGTAAGTTGTTCTAGAAAACACAGCACTTCCAGGTTATGTTTTTCTACCTCATCTGAAAAGGGAAGGGGGAAAAAAAAGAAAAAAATGTGGAAGAAATCTGTGTGGATGATCCCATCACCCACCTATTGGAGACTAAATTATTTTCCTTCACTTAAACATTGATTTGTGTTATGTTTTTAATGGGATTTTGACAACAGCTGCTGTTTGACACACTCTGAATAAATTCTGATGCTATGAGTAACTGTTTTGCAACAGTAAACAGTGAACTCTCATCCACTATTCACTGGTAGTCTTAAAAACCCCACATTTCCCCCCCCCAAAAAAGGTGGGTTTTGAATTAACAAAGCATGGCTGTTATATTCCACAGAAAAATACACTTGGAAAAGCAGCTTCAGCTCTCTCAGATTTCATTTGGTAAGAGAGAGACGACAAACTTCCATAGCTCGCGGGAGGAGCTGCAGGTTTGCAATCTGCTTTTCTTTCTTTCTGGTGGCACTGTTAGTGCTACAGCTAAGACAGCTATAAAGGAAGGTGAGGACAGACAGGATTGTACAATGGAAGACAGATCTGAGTTCCCATAATTAGGTGGGAGGGGGGAACCAACCAAAACCACCCAAACCTGAAGAATCTAATTCAGATGAAACAGAACTCAGAAGTAGAATGTAATAGAACAGAAAACAGCATTAATAGATCAAAAAGGATGCTAAATCCTTGAGGGGATTGTAGTCTCAATTAAGTACTACAGAAAGAGCATAAATTTTCACCACGTACATCTATGCTCTGCTGAGTTGCTCAGGACTTTGCCATAACAGAACACAGAGAGGAAAAAGCCACAGAGATTTGCATTGCATTTAACTGGCTGCTTCCCAGCACATTTCACTGAAGGAGTCAAACAGCTCCTGTGACCACTGAGGGTGCAGATACCACACAACAGCCCCAGTGCTTACAATGGTATGTTAAAAAGGCACCAAATTGCTGCCTTTCCTGGTGTCACAAAACAACTATGAAGGTCAGTCCAGCATTCATTTGTAAACTTCAAAGAATATTTTAAAAGCATTTCATTGCCAACTAACAAAAATTCTGAGAAGTTTCCCCACTCCCTGTTCTCTACCATCTTTCAGAGTTAAAGAAAAAAACAAAAAATAAAAAAAAGCTCCTATAAAAATAATTTGATGCACTACTATCATTATAATAACTAAAAGAAAACAATCTCTCCTACTGCAAACTACTTTCCACTTGTAATAAAAACCTTGGTTTTCTCCTTTTAACCCCCATTAAAAGATCAGAGGGAATGCTGACACACAAGATTTGGCAGGCACTCAAGAAAGAGTGGGTACCCCATCAGACATCTCTTGTTCTTAAACACTAGACATCAAGTAAAAAATGAATCTTGGCCTGATATCAGACCTCGATAGTAATCTATGGTAATTTAGCTCTTCATAAATGAAAACGTTCAACCTTTTTACATTTTACCTTCAGCAGAAGTGAAGAGAAAGAGAAGAGTAATTTAATATTGAAAACCAGCTTGCTAAATGGGTAATTTCATTATTAGACTCCTTTAATCTTGCTCTGAGCACCAATATGGCTTATGGATAAGAAACCTGTATTTGGATATAGTGATTTACATCAATGTGTAAATTAACATTATTTCCCTTCAATCTTGGTTCATATCCCATTTTCCAGTTACACTCTTTTGCCAGGTTTTTTTTCTTTTCCTGGTACTACTGGTCTCCTCTTTCTAATAAGAGAGCAGCATTTGCTAGTGATAAATATGATTCATCCTAGTCTGTCACAGAGTATGAAATATTTTTTGTATAATCAGAAGAAACATCCTAACTAGAAGCTGGTAAATCACCTTTACCTTTGGTATAGTGCAAAGCTTAATACCAATACTGTAAATCATGTCAGCACTGAGAGAAGGCCAGCTTGCTAACATGATTAACAATGCTCACATATTACAAGCCTTGGAAATTTAAATTATTCCAAATTCCTATTCAAGTTAGTTCCATCAAGCCTTATGCTGTGCTCTTCATTTCATCTGACATAAAAAACACCCAAAAGACCCCAAACAAACCAGGAGCCACAAAGTTCAATAAAAGCACCCACAATCAGTTCAGCCTTAGACAACAGTCCTATAAATGATTCTGCTGGTAGGATACCAACAGTGCAGTTCCTTAACGGTTTGGAAATGTAAGGTCTTAATTGATTTGAGAATCTGTGATGATTCCCATGGAAGTAGAGTCTTGAGCTCTTCCAAGCCATCACCACCGTATCAACCATGAATTTATAGCATCGAGGTACCTTACACCATCACCCCCTCCCTTCACACAGGGATGTCTGCCTTACATGCTCAGGTAGCTGTATGGCAGCTGG
This sequence comes from Climacteris rufus, assembly GCA_013398175.1. NCBI lineage: Eukaryota > Metazoa > Chordata > Aves > Passeriformes > Climacteridae > Climacteris > Climacteris rufus. Next base: position 553,198 of record VZRZ01008643.1, read on the forward strand.
AAAGGGAATCAGATCTGACAAAAAAAAAAACCACCTGTTTTTTTTCCCAGCAGTAACTCCAAAGACAACCCCAAGATGTTGTTTACATGCAACTGGTTAGACTTAATGCTGGAAGTCACTGCTGAACAAAAATAGCAGTTGTATCCCTCTCACACAGAAGTCCCCCACCTTACTAAAAATGTATGCAAATACAGACACCTTGAATTTATTACAACCCTGCAATAACCTGAAAAGCTTTGTCTGGCAGGTAATCCTAGAAAGACTTGTTTGTTATCTCCAGAAAATTAATATTTCAATATAAAATGGACTTTCCTCTTTCATACTGTAAAAACTGTGGCGCATTTGACAATATTTCCAATTCTAGTATTAACAGTGGCAAAATATTAATCCTGAATAAGGATGTTGGTATTTGACATACCCCATTCTTATACATGGGATTACCATAATGTGTGTAAGTGCTATAATACATTCCTTTACAAAGCATGTACTGAATGGGACTGTTAATTACGGACATTTCCAAGAGCACAACAGTAATGAAATTCCAAAGACTCAGTAAAATCAACAGGAACTGACATTTAGCTACCATGTGTATCTCAAAAAATAGTCGTCCATCACAATGTAAAGTTGGGAAGATAGTAACTTGAAGTATTACCACCAATTTAACATAGCGTTAATTAGCTACAATTAATTAGCTATTAGTCATTTGCCATAACTGAAATTTTCATTTCATGATGAAAGACAAAGTTGTACATTTTGCAGTTTTCGTAAGAGATTGCTGGTACTGCACATCATAAGGTACTAGAGATACTTCAGAAGTAGTAGAGACTTCATTTTGAAAGACTGTAAGAACAACTCTTAATTGGGAGTCTCTCAGCAATATGGACAGGGAGCAAACAGTCATGATGGGGTTACTGAAACAATTAAAAACCCTTGCAATAATTAGGTTTTGCACACTCTGCCCAAATTTAGAACACAGAGAGAATCAGTAGGTGTTACTAAGTTTTACTATGAAAAGCAAGAAACTATGTTCTGTTTGCTAAATACCTATAAGCACAACAGTGAAATATACATTATGAAGTATTCAATGGTATTTTCTCAGATGCCAGGTCTAATTTCCCTTCACAGCATTAGTAAGAGAGATTCCAACCAGTCAGTCCACAGGGTTCAGTTGAAAATAGCATTGTATGACTAAAAGAGGTGTTCTACAAAGAGGGAATATGCTGCTTCTTGTGAGTAGTAGAATCATCCCAAGACATGCATGCTTTATTTATTTTGGGCAAAACTTACCCTAAATCACAAGTGCAGACATGCTCAATGCTTCCACTTCTTCCCACTGCACTGTTACACATTAGAAAGCTACAAAAGGTACCTAAGAAATTTTTAATAAGGTACTACAATAATATGGGGTTCCACACCCTGCCCTACTGCAGATGTATCACTATCCACTCAGAATAGCTGTTAATTAACTATAGTTGGAAGGTGGATGTTCTCAGGATTCCTGTAGGCCCTGTGCAGTGAGCCCCAGTGCTTTTACCTCCTACAGCACAGATCAGCTATTAAAGAAGGGTGTGAGGTATCTTGAGAGAGCATCGCAGCTCCCATCACTCCAGCCCATAACAGGGGACAGATTTGCTTGGTATTTCAAATATTACAGTTATCCATGTACTGACAGCATCCAGGAGAGGGCAGGAAGGGAGGGAATTTCCTTCTAGGACTAAGTGCAGAAAGCTAGGAGCAGTTGCAAGGTATTCACAGACACAGTCAAACCGATGAGGAATTTGAACTATTTGGCAGTCACTGCTCAAGAGAGAGCCAAATTGAGAGAATAAAAGTAGTATTTTGCAAGGTTCAGTTGCAGTTGCAGCACAAGAAAGGAAACCCACAAGAACTCATTTTGTACTTGCATTGTTAAACTTACAAGTAATATTTCAAATAAACATGTTCCACAGAAACACTGGAAGTACTTAAGACTATAGCAAACTAAAGACTTGAACATTATTTATCTAATGTAGAAAGAAATTCTAATTGGTTTAGACATATTACACAAGAAGTTGCTGTAATATTTCAAAAACAGAAAAATCAGCCTACTAATTACAGAGATCTTAATAATCATTGCAGTTGTAAACAGTATTAAAATAATGGGATGAAATTACTGAGGTCCTCAAATATGACTCCTCGACCATTCACCTCTGCTACCGGGAATGAAAAAACCATGGGGGTTAATTTAGAAACATTCATGCAAAAAAAGGTTGCAAAAGCTGCTAAGTTTTTGGCTTTCAGGAGAACAAAATGAGAAGAAAATCCCTCCTCTCAAGATAGCACGAGCACAAGTGGAATTACACTACAAATGGAAAGAGATTCATACTTCAAATAGTAATAGGATTAAGTCTGGGTGGTGTATGAAATGACATGAAAGGCACAGAACACACACATGCAGAGAATTAAAAATATCAAAACTATCTTCACCAAATACTGCCAAGAAAAAACTTGAACAATTACTTGTGTGTAGATACTTAAAGTACATTTATTTCTGGCTGGCTGGCTATATATAAAGAAAATATACCATTTGCTCATCTCTCAGCTAGCAGGAAAACAAAGATCTGCCGCTCCAACCCATATATAGAATATATAAATATAATTTTATACAATTTATCTAAAAATAATCTTTTTTTAAATAAAGGAAAATACATCTGTAATTCCAGCTCTGCAAGCAGTTTCTAAATATTAAAAAAAAAAAAAAAATCAGAGCAACAGATTACTGTTATTACTTGTGTGTGAACATCCAAAACCAGATTTTACAGCTGCCTAACTTAGCTCCCTACAGATTGCGATCACAATTTTCTCTCAGCGGCACTTGTTAAACCTGCATTTGATTTATTTTCAGTGAACGTGCACCTTGTTTTCCATGGCTGTTACCTTACCACAGCATTTACACCATCCAGCATTGTTGAGATACAAAATACCAAACACTGACTAAGAGACACATGTAACACAAGGATGGCCTTGAAATTCCATTTGCATGTTTTTGAAAGCATTACTGTTCTCTATGACGGTTCATAACTAAGTCCACTATCACTATCAACTCATGCACTCAGTGACCAAAACTCAGACTGTAACACAGTGACTTTATCACTAAAAGGAAAAAAAAAATCATAGACTTATTTCTCAGCACTAACAAACATTTTAAAGTAAAATGGAACACAGAAAAATACCATGATCTCCCATTCATCTTCTATCTTCTTTACGTTATCATCTTTTTGAGGTTCTTATGCAGAAAGAAACCAAACCTCTTCCCCTTCTCTTTTGGCATAAACTAGACTGTCAAACAAAGCTAAACAAAGCTACCTTGACCTAATCTTCCTTCATGAAATTGGTTTTGGGTTTTGGTGGGGGATTTTTTGTTCTTTTCGTTTGTTTAGGTTTCTTTGTTTGTTTCCTGGTTAAGGGCAATTATTCTCTTCTGCACAAAATTACTGGAACTTGCTTGTCAGATTAATTTTGGATCCATATTTTGGTCAAATAGGGCATCAAAAATCATAATGCTCATTTTTGTCAGAGCTGAGTCAAGTCACAAGTTACACACTTTCTCCATGCAAAACTTGACCAAAAAAAAAAAAAAGGTACATTTATTTCCCCATTTCATCTTTCTCCAGTGGGTTCAAATGAACCTCCACTGTCTCCTGTTTCCCACTGACCACTCAGCTTTTTCCTTCTCCTTTACAGTCAGTATACAGTTTAGAATAAAATATTAAAATTTTGGGCTAACTACTTGTTCATGTGTGTACATGAATGTTACACTCACCTGCACGTTAATATGATCAAACGACAACAGACTTAAAACTTCAGAAAAGCCTTAATTTTATCTTTTTTGGAGGTGTGTGTGTAAGTCAAGTTGTATTTTGATTAGAGTGATTCTTCTAGGGAATTTCTATAAAAATTCAATGGGAACTGCAGGTGCTTACCCGTGCAAGGCAATAAATAAATTGAAATAAAAAAATCACTCCAAGTATAGCACATTCTCAGGATTCCCCGACAATATCAATCTAACCTCACCTTTCCGATCCTAAATCCACCACAATAGAATAGATGTTTCTAATTGTTTGGGGGGTGTTGTGCACATGTGTTTTCTAGTACTTTGCATGTTACTGAGATAAATCCAGCAATTTAAAGCTGCAGAATAGGCTTTCCTTTCAAGGGATGGATTTCTCTTAAGTCCTTATCTCCATATAGATGTTTATTTATGATCCTATTACCTGCAAAATTGTGACCAGCGCTTTTCAAATATTCCTTAGGGTTTCAATTGTGAGAGTTAACAGGCAAGAACAAAACCAGCACTTTAAATAGCCTATGTTGAAATTTTATGCCTGCTATGAATTGCTCTCTAAGAAGTGCCCCAAAAGTAATCAGGAAAAGAATCTTCATTTGAGGTGCAAAAAGCACCTCAAGAGAAAGAGAAAGAGAAAAAGCAGCCCCCCGACCCTGAGTCCCTCATCCCACAGTCCCTGTCAAACAGCATGGCAGCTTAGCCTGTGATAATATATGAACAGGAAACTTCAAAGCAGTGTCACAGCTTTGAAACTGTAGTTTAAGGACAAAAGGTGATGCCTTAGAAGGACTAGTAGTTTTCAGTACTACCAGGCACAACAATAGGTTGAGGCTGGCAATGGTTCTAACAAGCCACAAAATACTAAAACCAATTAACACCACACACAATTTAACACAAAATTCTAAGCAGTCTTACAATTTCACCTGAATAAATACACCTTCTTTAAAGAAGCAGAAACCTTCTGTTCACATCCACCATTGTATCTTCCTATTCTAAACAGGTCAAAGTGGATGGATGAAACCACAGAAGACACCAGTTATTCCTAAGCAGACAAAATCAGCTGGTATATGTATTATTACTATTTAAATATCAAAACAACAACAACAAAAAGGCTACCACAGCTTATTTTTGTCTAAGAGATGTGATGCAGTGAAGTAACAATCGAGCAGTTCAATGAGAGGCTCCTGTTTTGGCAGGACGCTGGTATTCACTGAAAAGAAGAAAACCCAAGCACCTAATAATCTGTTTATCCTCTCAGAAGTATTTGTCATATTAATATATAAGTAAGTGTTTTTAAAATACAGACATGTTCTGAGAGCAAGTATCCATTTTTTAGTGAAGGTTTCACTATTTAAAACTACCAGAGAACTTTCTCCCCACATAACAGCTACCACTAAATACTGCACAAGTTATGACACTGCTTATTTCCTTTTCCTCTTTGAATTTCTTTTACTGCTGCTATATTTACTAGAAGTTCTCACAAAGGGCAAATCATATTCCACACCAATATGGAGTTTTAGTTTTCACTTACAGATCCCATAGCAATGGTCTCCCACAAAAGCACATGTTCACACAGATGTTTATGAAAGACCTTATACATATTTATCTCCCTATCATCTATTTTTGGAGTTACACCAATGTGCATGCTTTTTATTGCCTTGAAGGTTATCTTTCCTTCTGAATTTCTTTCAAGTGTCTTTATCACTTTAATGCATCTTGGCAAGACTGGTACTTCCTTATATTTTGAAATAACTTTGGAGTTTGAAGATTCTAAAGTTGAGAGATTTTTGTAACATCTAACAAAGGAGTATATCTTTAACCAATGTCTATCTGTCTTTTGGTAACTGGAGTAAACAATATTATGATTAATGTACTTTTTTGTGCTCTAATTTTAAAATTGATTTCACAACAGTTTTCACAAAATGAATGTGTTAAACTTTTTGAGTGACATCTTCCAACAGCACAGATCTCCTTAACATAAACACATTGCCAATATCTCAATATAGATTTTTTGAACCTGTCTACTGTATATATTTCTTCTAATATTTTCTGCTTATTCTAGCTTGAAGTTTACCATGAAACACTCTGGTCTGTCCAACAAGGATACTGCTAGGCAGTGATTCATAATGTTTCGGGACCTTCCTGCACAAATGCTACTATTTGACATCACTACCTGATTTCCTCTTGAAATGCTAAAAAGAGATACCAAGAGAAACAAATATTTTCCAGGAAGTCTTTGACCCACCTCAGCTATCAAACATTTTTTCCAGTGAGGCATCTTCTAAACACTCATTTCTTCCTTCTGATTCTGTCCCCTTTAACGATCTAATGTTCATTCTCCTGTAGCACGGAATGTGACAAGAAAGCAATAAAAAATATATCACCTCATGTTCTTGCTAACAGCTTCCCTACCAACTGGAGATGCTGGGTAAAAAGGAAAACATTATACACCCAAGCTTATCCAACTTCAGGCTTTATTATTTGAATCGGTTTATAAACTGACCCTGCTCAGCGTTACCTTGTTTTTGATCCCTGGCATTTTACACAGAAAATAACCATCATGTCTTTGACTTAAATATGGGATTTTGCTTAGAATTATCAGCATGTCTTTCCCATTCAGATCTCTACTACTACCACCTTCCCTGGTTCATCTCTCCCATAACTCTCAAGCTTCCTGCCTCAGAGTCAGGTTGCTTCTCTTTCAGTCCAAAAAAGCATTTTTTAATAAAAAAAGGTCAGCTCTCATCCACTGGAGCACAGTTCCAAATGCTAATGCAAGACATAGGGTAAAGGTACATTATACAGGCCTTCTCTTGTTCTTCTCAGAGAGGGAAGAAAAAAAGATAAACATTGAAACTCTACATAGAAATGCTTGAGGGACCCTAATAAACCACACCGAACCACTTTATATATATTGCAATAGAAACTTTTCCTACCATGCAATTAGTATTTGCAGTCAGCTACATGCACAAAAACATAGACACTCCTCAATATTTTGAAGTTTACAATGGCCTTCCAGAGTCAATATGACTGATGGACTGTGTCCTCATAAATATGTGTGTGTACACTACCCCTGAGGCTGGTGGCCACAGAAATGTTGCATGCAAGAATGTACCATCAATCCAGAATTTGAAAGACTTAACATCTTTCCTAAAGTTAAAACTAAAGATACTCACCATAGAGTAGATCTTATAAAAGAAAAAACCCCAAAACCTTCAACCTGTAGGTTATGAAGCCTAAAGACCATATATCTTTATTTTCATAAAGTTAACACTAAAGCAGTATTTTCTCATGGGAGTGCATTTGCTCTTTTTCATTAATAGAGTAAGAACCACAACCTTCTGTTTTAAGTCTGCTAAAAGTTAGTGCTGCTGGATTTAGCATTGTGTTTCTTAGACTTGTACTGATTTTATTTTTATTATCTATTTATTGTTATTCATCTAATTTAATTCTCTTATTGGTTTACCCGGTACGAATACATGCCTGGTCTTATGATTGATACAATTTTATTTTGAAAGCTGATAAATTACTTCTGTGGTATCCAGCCAACATTCAAAAAGGCTTAGAATGTGACCTCACATGATCATACTCTTATATCCTACCCGGTCTCTATTCTGTCTCAGTGCCCCATATATACAGGTACATATAAACCACAGAATTTCATACTGTCTCTTGAACAGGTAGCAAATTCTCTTTGTCTAGATATATGAACATATACTACATTTGTGTGTATATATACATGTACACATGTACAGACAAGATACATAGATCTATCTACACATGCAGGAACATCCATTTATAGACAAATGACCTGCATAAGCCCCATGTTTTCAGGACACCATAAGAGAATTACAGGACCTCTGAGGGAATTTCAGACATGAGGACACAGAATTCCTGTGGCACAGGGAGCTGAACGAAGTGCATAATAAAATTTGGAACCTTAGAAAATACATACTGAGGATTTTGTCATTAGTGTTCCAATGACTTTCAGCTTTTGTAGAGGTATCATAAAACTAGAGTTTAAGCATTGTGTAAGTATGTGTGTGTGGAGGAAGGTCAACACATTAGATATTGCACTTTCAGATACAGCTTGCAGTAGTGCTAAGGAGAAGGGCTTTGCCCTGCAAATGCTAAATTACTCATGCTTGCACTTCTGCAGATGTTAAAGTCAAGCTACACAACACCAGGAGCACAGAATTACCGAGCGCTGCTGTGCACAAAGCGTAAGGCACAGTCAGATTTCCTGCTGCTGTAGGAAAGGCAATGTTAAATGTAATGCAAAGCTATTCCCCATGTCCTCCATAAAATGTATCTTCTGCTTAGTCTGTATTAACTGCTGTCAAGTTCAGCACAGGGATTAGAGAGGACAGTCAACCATTTCACATGCGGGCATGCATGTCAGACAGGAGCCATCCCTAGTACGAGAATAAAGCCCTGTACCAGCATTCATCATCTCCTGACTGATAGTAGGCTAACAACTACCCTAAGCCATAAATCACATTCAGCAAGGAAGGGACTTTCTGTTTTCCTATCTTAACTTGCTAAAAGGCACAGAGGGCTGCCCCTCTGACACCCTCCTACTTTCTGCCACTCAGGAAAGCATCCCATCTCTGCATCAGACAAGCAGCAGTTTGGCAGCCACCTCTCTCTGCTACACAATTCCTGCTGAGAAAGAGTTATGACACCAAAATCTGAATATATTTCTCTGCAGAGCTCCAACAGGGTATTTGCTTTGCAGTGTGGAAGAACTGGTAACTTGACGTGTAAAAGCCATTTTACTACTCCAAAGTTTCCAAATATTTTTCATTTTTTGTGCCCTCCTGCACTGCAAATACTCTAATCCATAGTGGCAGGACTTCAGGTTGATTAAAGTGTTTGCAAATGATGACAAAAATATGCTCATATGGCACAAGGCTTGTAAGGACAGATCTGCAACAGAGAAGGAGAATAATTTATGAGCCTAACCAGCTTTAAATTTGCAGCAGAATCATTACCTTTACCATACTCAATCCATCAGGAAAGCAAATAATTGTAATTTCAGATGGGAAATAGCTCTTGCATATTTAAAATACTCAGTAATTAATGGAGTGAAGGACATCAAGTCAAATGCAGAAAGTAATTTTTTTTCTTCCACAGAAATGAAACAGATTTAATATAACTCTTGCCTAAAATTCATCCAAGTCTTTAATACTTGTTTAAATTATATTAGTCTTAAAAAAATCTGACTCCCACACTTTAAAAAATAGCTGATTTAGAAAGATTTAATGAACTTTTACTACATACTTCCCCCCCGTTTTTTTTAATATGAGATAGATAGCAGTTTCTCAATCTAGGCACTGTGCCTGTGGGCAGTGTGCTGGCTTCAACAATTCTCCAGCTACTACAGCCCCCTGTCAGGCACTGTGCCAGAGAATGCCTTATCCAGAAGAATTAAAAATGAGCTATTGACTTCACTTTTATTCTTGACCAAGCTAGGCCACAGTACTGGTTTCAAGAAAATCCTGTGGTACAGCCTGACCCACAGTTCTTGTGAAGGACAGGCTCTCTGCAAGGAAAAGCAAACAAGCCACGCTTCACGAGCTCTGCTGAGCCTCAAAAGCTGCCCACAAACTCATCTCTGTTGGCAGAAGAAATTTTGACTGAGAACACTAAAGGATCAGTATGGAGAGGAACATTGCTTGGGAAGCCCATTCTTTGGTACTTAATAAAGCGTTGATTCCTCTGGAATACCTCCCTGTGCTTAAGAGCACTCCTTACCTCTCCATCATACCAGATGACAAAATAAGGTGACTGCAGGTCACTGCACAGCCTTTCCATCACCTGAGTCTCTCCACAAAATTTAATAGGAACATCACCTCTCTGAGAGCTTCATCCCAAAACTGGCCAAAAGATGAGACCAAAAAAGATGAGAGGGGACCTCGGGTGAATAACTGGCCACCTCATCTGCCAAAACGATCAGTTTTATCATTCCTTGCAGTTGCTTGAATAATCTCCAGAAACAGAGATATTCTCAAACTATTTTCATCCCACCCAAATACTTCTTACTGCAAATTCAGCTGGTCACACTTTGTCCAAATACGCACTTGGGGGGATCAAAAGGACACAAATTCCTCCCTGATTTTTAAAAAGCTTTATGCCTGACCCATTGAGGGCTCTTCTGGGAGCTGGGACTAAACTCAGCTGGCCCACTTCTCTTGCTGACGCAAAACTGGACGTAAGAGCTCCTGCCTTTCCAGCAGCACTAACAGCAGGGAAACACAGACTCTGCTCTCTGTTTCAGACTGATGGGGGAAGAGGCCAGACACCACTGGAAAGGGTCAGAAATTAGTCACCAGCAGTAGAGCAGGTGTCAGAAGGAAAGTAAGGCAGAGAGGAGTTTATTGATTTGCTCCCTTTACTAACTCACACCTCCTGCTCCATTGAATACAAAAGCACAGAATGAGCATTTGATCCAGAACTGAGCTCTCCATAACCTGGTATGCCTATCACCATTTGATTGGAGGCAATTTCCTTCTGGTTTGGCATTCCTCTTACAGTACAGTACACCTTGCCACTCTCTGAAGAAGCTGTGTGAAAAGGCTTAGTACAGGGAAGACAAGGGAGAAAGAAGAGATGCTCCTTGTGGAGAAGCAGCAGACATTAACCAAGAACAAACAGCCTAGTTCATTGTTACTCTCTCTGTTATTCAAGGATTTGTCCCACTATTTAAGGACGCTTTTCCCGGAGCTCTCGAGGCTGCTACAGCGTCCTATATGCGAGCGAAACGCCTGCCGGGATGAGTTGCAATGGTTTTGGAACTCTCCCAAAGTTCAGAGTTCTTGCTGCTGCAGATGACCTCTTTCTGCTGGCTCCTCTGGGATTGAGAATTACCCCAGGAGTGGTGTAAAGGCGTCAGAGAGAATGAAAGGCTATAGAGGGCTCTTCTCTGGGATAACTGTCTTTTTATTGTAAATCCAGTGTTGCGTTGTGAGGGTCCAGGGAGGGAATCTGGAGACACCCAGTTGGCTGGATTAACCCAGGAGAAAGAGAGCGAGGAAGCTCTGCAGGGGTCTTTTAAAGGGAGGTGGGACCAGGGAATACCCAATGGGAAGATGCCTGGTTCAAAGTGACCAGTGGAGAGCAGGAGAAGGGAGACCTTTCCAGGACATGACCATATAGAGTCTTCCAGGGCATAACCATACCTGGAACCTGTGGTTGGGGATACAGGTGACATAAGGGAAATATGGGGTTTCACCACAGCTCAGGCAGAGAGTTCAGATATTGGAGGGAGAAGGTTCAGAGGGCATTGCCCTGGGTCTGTTCCCACCAATTCTGAAGTTCCACAGAAACAGCTTCTGCCAAGTATGCTGCTACACAGTATCTTCTGAGAATATTTCTAAGATAGCCAGTATGAATTCCTCCTTTCAGCCTTTTAAGAGGTAGGCAGTAAATTCGGGTTTTTTCTTGTTTACACACACACACACTTTTAAAAAAATTCCTGAAATGGGTGACAGTTACTTCGAAATCACAACGCACTTCCTGTTATAACTCATTGGGACGGAATCAAGCCTTGGAAATGTCTTTATGCAGTAACTTCTGAACACAATTAAAGAGTTTTCATACTAAGCAATCATAACTCATAATAAGAAAATCATATATTTTTAAGCCACTAATGCTATTGATCTAACCAAAGAAATAGCAAAACACAATTTGGTCTACCAAATCCCACACAAACTATGTTGTACTTAAGTTTCTATTGCCTTCCCCAACCTCATCTGAAAACCGGGGAGGCATCAGAGCAGATAACTTCTTGTTCTGTTAGGTAGACCTTGAAAGTCAGACTATGCAAAAGACCATCCTGCCTGCCCCAAAACCCAATTATTTAAAAAAAAAAAATCCCTAATAAAGTGTACCAAAAGCCCTTTTCACTATCTTTGTTTATACTTTTGTTTTCTACTTTGCAACCTAGTGAGGCTTAAAACAACTGAGCCACAACTTTACCAACAAAGGAAAATCAGGGAAATACATGAAACATCGAGCTGTGGAGAGTATCCCTCAGGAATGCACTAATTCCAGTGAAGTCAACTCTAATAGTGAGCAACGGAAGAAGCAACAGGCAAACTTGAAAATCCTAATTAAACAAAGGAGAATAAAACAAAAATGATGAGCCTACAAGTTTTCCATCTCTTTGCTTTTGGTATCAATAAATCACATCCAGTATTAAAATTAACTCAAGCTAAGACTTCGGTAAAATAGTACCTCATTGCAGCACTGCCTGTTTCCTAGGATTTTTTTTACAGACTTCTTATGTTCTGATCTGTACTGATGTTTTCCTTTCTCTCACAAGCCTACCGATGAACCCCTTATGAATTTACCTAATCTAGGGTTTATGTAAAGGCAGAGGCACTTTTGACATTTAAAAACGCATTTTAAGCCTTAATTTGACAATAAATGCTTTGAACCATGAGTATTAACAATGCCATAAAGACAAAGCTAACAGATAAAACAACAGTGAGCTAGTAAGGAATGGGAGTATTTCTCCTAGCATAAAAAAATCCCAAACAGCCCAACAAAAAAAAACCCCACCTTCACATAATGTGTGGGAATGACAGACCTGCTCTGACTAAAAGACAAAGTTGCCTAAAGTACATGTTTAGGATCCTAGACTTGGCTTAACTCAAACAACTTTGATTGGATGGGGTCCCTCAACAGTATTAAAACTGCTCTAATTGCATTCTTCAAGCCAGCTGAAAGCTGACAGCTTCCGCTCTCCCGCTCGCTATCAGGGCACATCAAGGACTTCTGTTATGAGAGGAGCACCTGGTCCAAATTTATTTCAACGGCCCAGAGCAAAAAGGGAAGGTGCTTAATGTTCAGCCACAATGGTGACATTTTTACGATACGTCCAAAGTTCAGAAACAAACAAATGAAGGATTTGAAAGGTGCACGAACAGAAAGGGTGACAATAAAAATTCAACATTAATATATCAGTTTTAAAACACATACCACCCATATACTTGAGGGCAAGGCCAAAAGTTCGAGCAGAGAAAAGAAGAAATCTGCATAGCTAGCTTGGAAGAAAAAAAAATAAATTCTCTGTAACTGTCTGAAAGAAATGTTGACCTTTTACTGAAAATGACACATTTCATTCCATCCTGTTTTAGATGGCTACAAGCAGTGCCACTCATTCCACCCAAAATTAGTGGCACAATTCAGCTTTAGCAGAATAACAAGTGAGACAGAGGGAAAATTTCTCTACATTTTATGTTAAATTGTCTGGTTTGTGCCCCTCCTCCCCCTGCCCTATAGTTAAAAATCAAATTAACTGGAGGGGCAGAAGGAGATGCACACAGGCTAATACTATAAAATCTTCAGATCAGCAGAGATGACTGAATAATTGCTGAGAAATTTATCATAGTGTTAAAGAGGCTTTAATAATGTTTCTCAATGTCTTTGAAAAATACCATTGCTATTTTTAATAGAACCTTTATGAATGTGACACTCTTGTTCAACTCAGAATTAGGCCAACTTTATTTCTGTAGCTACAACTAAGCTAAGATTACAGTCATTATGTAAATTTATAGAAGATTTCTCATGTACAGAGTGACTGAAGATTAGACAATTTTAGAAATTGAAATGCTGATACTGCTTCACAGTAATCAATGCATATCCACACAGTAAAGCAAAAATGACATAAAATCTCACATCTCTGCAATGACATAGGAAGCATCAATTAACTCTTTATAAATAACAACATTTAGGAACACTTTAAAATGTGTATTACAAATACAGGAAATAGATTTTTCCACATTAAGCAGTTCAGTAGCATATATAATAAAGACCCAAGTTCTGTGCCTTGAAAATGTCTATTTAGGTATAAGGGTATTCTGAAAGAGAAAGTAAATTCTTAAATCAGTATATTGGCTTTAGTGTTGCAGTAGAAAGCATACATCCCCTCCCTACTTTGCAGTAGAAAGCACATATTCCCTCCTTACTTTGCAGTAGAAAGCACATATTCCCTCCTTACTTTGCAGTCAGTACACACGGCCAGTTTTGCTGCCACATATAAAGTTATCACCATGCCCACATGCGGTATTTTTCTTTACTAAATAGACAAAAGTGCAATTTAGTAACTGACTTAGAGAATTTGCAGTACAATCTAAGGTACTAAAAAAAGATGGTTTTCAAGAAAGACTGAAATACATACCTACTCAGGCAAAACCACACCAACTTTAAAAATTAATTCCAAGTAACTTATGGAACAGTTAATGCTGCAATTTCTTGCAATTTTATGCTACAGTTCTTCTCATGCAATTGTACTCTGCAGGGCAAGTTAGAGAACAATACCCAAGCAAAGACTTTTCTTGATGGTGTCTCTGATACCAGTCATTGGTATTGTTGTGCCTATTGTGCTTGATCAGGAGCATACTTCTCTGAAATATTCTCCTTCTGTTTGCTTCCTATTAACTGGGACAAGCTCCCTTAAGGTCTTTCTCAAGGACTGGCCAATTTTAAAAAACATCACATTTCCTTATTTTACGGAACACTTACATTGATTTTTTCAGATAGAAATTCTTAGTGCATTAATAGACATTTTCTTTTCACTAAGCAAGTAATGTTTTTTATTAAAAAGCTGTCTGTAACAGGATTTAGTGGTCTTTAAAAATCCAAATCCCATCCCCACTTTTCCCAAAATCTGCAAATGAAATCAATGTTTTTTCAAAGAAAAGAAAATCTCACAAGGAAACAAGAGACGATGTATAGAAGAAATACATGCAGAGTGGAAGAAAGAGTTAACAAAATCTGCAGTACACCTCAAAATGAGCTATAAAAGTTCCATAATGAACCTTCTAGTCCTGAACTATCTCTCAGGTGCATTCACTTATATTTCTTTATGCTGCCATCTCTCACTGCAAGTATAACAAGAGAGTTAAAATGTAATTTTACATGTAGGTATATCACCTCAAATTAGCAACATAAAATTACTGACATTTATTCTAAAGAAAGCCCTACTGGCTAGAGGTAAAATGCTGAACTAGCATCTGTCAGTACTGCTAATTGAGGTAAGGTTGGGAACTATAAAGTACTATTAAAGGAGTAAAATAATACCAAATGGAAACACTGAAAAGGTACACTACCCTTCTGACACTCTAAATTATTATCCCGATTAAAGTAGCTAGTATGTTTGACTCCTAAAAGTGCCATGGACAGTAATGTGCTTCAGAATTGCAAGGAATGCTTTTACAGGCCACAGTACCTGAAAAAAACACATTAACAAATTCTTGCACTATAATATCTATACGTTTGATGTAATTTTAATGAAGTAGTCCATCTTCTGTATTTCTAAAAAGCATCGCTCTTTTTTTAGAAGGTGCCACATTTTCACCTCCAGCTTCAGCAGTTCCACCCTGTCCTCTTCAGCCTAATCTTTGAGCAGATCTTTGGACCACAAGCTACATGCAAGGTTCTTGCCATCATCTTGTGAATCATGAATGACAACAGGATAAAATCTAACACTGGGCCAAAAGGTAAAAAAATTAAATCTAGACGGGTGTTAATAAAACTTATCCAACTTTTCTTTTTTCCTTCTTTGGCATATCTACTCCTTTGACACCACTGTATAGAGTTCTGTGTATTCCTTTGGGATCACACAGCAAATTTTATTACAGCATCTAGTAGTCCTTAAATAAATTCAATGTATCAAACCGGCATTACTTCTTCCTCTTTCAGGAGGAATAGCAGGGGAAGCGAATCCAATTTGTTGCTAGCCACAGCTTTTAGAAAATTCAGTCTTACAAAACACCAGTAGGCATAAAGGCAAAATAAAGGCAATATGGAGAACATTCAAAGACAAGAGGACTATTTTGCATTGACTTCTGTGTGAACAAGTGTGATAGGCAAATTTATCAGCACCTACCTGCTGTTTGAGAAAAATGCTGAAACCTGATGGTAACAGAGTCACAATAGTATATCTACTCTGCTTTAAAAATATTAAGCTGTATTAGGTTAAAAGCAGTCATTTATGACCAGATCCTACAGGATTTATTTTTGTACAGATGCTCACACGAGGAACAAAATAGAGTATATACTTCAGACTTGCTAAAAACTTTCATAACAGGACTAGTTACCAAAGGAAAGTTCATGCCTGCCCTTTCACCTCCACAGATGAACTGAAAATTTCACCTGGTTTAACATTTGGACATACTAAAATGAATCCAAATAGGACATACTAATTTCCAGGCTCAGCTGTATGAAACTCATGTAGGTCATGCACAGAATCCTTAACCTCACAAAGTGCAACAGTGGGAAGTGCAAAAGCCTGCACCTGGGAAAGAACAACCCTATGCACCAATAATGTGCTGGGGGTCGCTATGCTGAAAAGCACCTTGGGGTGAAGGGACCTGGAGGTCTTGGTGGACACCGAGTTGAACACGAGCCAGCAGTGTGTCCTTGTGGCAAAGAAGGCCAATGGTATCCTGGGCTGCATTAGGTTTGCCAGAAGTGCCGAGCAGAGGAGAAGCACTGGTGAGGACACAGCTGCAGTACTGTGTGCAGTCCTGGGCTCCCCAGCACGAGTGAGATACGGACATACTGGGGAGAGTCCTAAAAAAGTCCACTAAGATGACAAAGGAACTGAAATATCTCTCCTATGAGGAAGGGCTGAGAGCTGGGACTTCTCAGCCTGGAGAAGAGAAAGACCTTCAGGAGGGTCTCATCAACATGTACAACTGTCTGAAGGGAGGGTGCCGAGAGGACAGAGCCAGGCTCTCTTCAGTGGTGCTCAGCAGCATGACCAGAACCGAAAAAAAAAAGAGGAGACTCTGAACATCAGGAAACACTTTTTCATCGTGAGGGTGGACTGAGAACTGCCACAAGTTGCCAAGAGAGGTTGTGGAGTCTCCATCTCTGCAGATATTTAGAAGCCATCTGGACAAAGTCCTGGGCAGCCTGCTCTAAGTGACCATCCTTGAGCAGGGGAGTTGGACCAGATGACTGACCTGCAAGAGGTCCCTTCCAACCTCAACCACTCTTTGATTCTGTAGAAACTCTGCAATTTTTATGTGCATTTTACAATCACCAAAGAAGTATCTTCCATATTCTAAATTATCTGAAAGTCAGTTTTTGTGTGGGAGAACTGCAAGTATGCACACACACAAACATCCTTACTCCTTTGAAAGGACAGACCAATGGTATTTAATTCTTTTACTGCCTCAAGAATTCCACTTCCCAAGACCTTGCAAAAAAGTATTTATCTTGAAAAGTCATGGTGAATCTACCACATACGGACAGTTTTTAAGAGGGTAAAAGGACACAGTTATTCTTGAGTTAAGAATGTCAGAATTGTCCATCAACCTAATTAAGGTGTTATCTCCTGTAAAAAAAGTCCCTGATTTCACAAAAAGAATAAAGAAAAGCCTCAAAAGCCACCAAAGTTCTCCCCTGTATTTTGTCAGAATTCAAGTGACATCCACAGAATTAAATGAAATGCACCAGTTAACTGGAGCATTAAAGCAACCTCTGCAGAGCTGGACAGTTTGTGAAGTTCATTAGCACCCAGCTTACTTTCCTACAGACTCTTTGAGCCCCTCACAATCATCGGAAAGATCATTAGATTCTGACATGCTGTTCTTATATATCTAGATGACCTTTCAGATAACGCTTTTCAGGTTCTCACTGCTAACACTGCATGCCAAATGTCACCAAAATTTTTTTGAAGTTAAGTGTCACCACAAGACATTTTGACAGGCCATTTTGTTGCTAGATACAGCAACAGAATTATGTTACACTGAAGGTGAGGGACTGAAAGGGAGAAAAAGCATCTAATCCCTAGTCAGGTACACCATTACTTCACAGATGTTCACATGTACAGAGAAGCTTTATGAAGGAAGGAGAGACCACTACTCCAAGCAGCTCAAGGATCCTGGAATCATCAGTCACAGGGGGCATTTTAAAGAGATCAAGGTAGCTATAGAAGATGGGCAGCATGGGCTGCACTAGAGGGTAGTTCCCACTCTTAAACACCACCTAGGCTCCCCAGCAGTGACAGCTTTTCTCAGTGACCAGTTTCAATGAAATTCAGACTGACAGACAGTTCTCCCAGACCTCACACATATTTTGGCATAAGATGATTGGATACTGTCATCTCCTCTGAGAAGCAGGCTCAGCTTACATCTCATCACATGAGCAAAAGGTGGGGCACCCACCATGTTGTGCACCAAGATAGATCACGCTGCCAGAATGATTATACTGACCCTTTTTGCAAGCTCACTGTAACTCTAGGTGCAAAAAAAGTATACACACTTACGCTTCAAGAGGATTAGGGAAGACAGCAGGGAGGTCAGGGCACCCACTTTTACAGAAGGGGAAAGATGCCTGGTTTCATCTGCACCAGATATGAGTGTCCTTATTTTGACTTGACAGTCCTTCCCCTTCCAAAGAACTTCACAGCAGTAAGATGACCCAGTTCAAACAAACACCAGAACAAGTCTGCCATATTATCTGAGTCAATCAGTACAAGTGAAAACCATTAGAAACTGTGCCTGAATGAGCAAACAAGCATCAAAGGACAGGAGTTCATGCAACTTCACAGGGACAGCCAAGAACAATTTTTAATAAAAGGAGTTCTTAGTAATTTCCAGAAAACTGAAAAGTTTCTATGACTTAGCAATGGAAAGAGTAGGAGACCTTGATCAGAAGCACTTCCTAAAGCATGTCTCTTTTCCCTTTGAAGCTGTGCTTTTGCTAGCACGATCTGGTGCACCATGAGCACTCAGG
Source organism: Climacteris rufus (assembly GCA_013398175.1). Classification (NCBI taxonomy): domain Eukaryota; kingdom Metazoa; phylum Chordata; class Aves; order Passeriformes; family Climacteridae; genus Climacteris; species Climacteris rufus. The sequence continues at coordinate 571,778 of VZRZ01008643.1, forward strand.
ACCATGGACTTACGTGTCAGGAGAGGAACAAACTTCCCCATTCTTAGGAGTATGGCTGCACTTCCCAGTGTTCTCCAGCAACACGTGAAGACAGTTCACCTGACTACCACCAACATTACAGGAAGCTCACTGCACTAAAATAGTGCTAGAAAAGCATGACATTCCAGAGAAGTCACACTTCTCAGAGCCACTCAATTCATAATGTTAACTTGTTATTAGACAAAGAGCTCACCAGTGGAATTTTAACAAACGGGTAAAGAACAATCGTGACCAACCTGATGGACATGCTGCATAAACCAATTTTTTTTTACAAACAAGCAAACATCACAGGACTGCCATGAAATTTCCTATCACACAACAGTGAACAAATGAACTAAATAGTGGGGTGTGTGTGTGGGTGGGGGTGTGTGTGTCTGCTCTACATACTACCCAAAAAAAAAGGAGACCGCCTACAGCTTAGTCAGGAGGAGACTTTAAAAACAGAGATGATAAAAAGAACTGAGAGGGTGGTACAAAGTAACTAGCTTCTCCAAATAAATACTCTCCACAGCTGTAAACTAGATTTTAAGTTCCTGGGGAAGCAGGAACAAATCCTCATATAAAAAACGCCACACCAACTTAATGAATAGATATGTGGGAGCAAAGAAGGACTGACATTTCTATGGCAACAGAATTAATGGTGCATGGAAGCATTCAATTCCAAATTTTCAATTAAGTTTTCTGGCTTTCACTGGTTTGTTTGTTTGTTTGTTTGTTTGCTTGTTTGTTTTTAGGGGGTTTCTTTTGTTTTTTTTTTTTGTGTGGGTTTTTTTTTTTTGGTTGTTGTTTGTTCGTTTGTTTCATCAGTTGGTTTGGTGTGGTTTTTTTCTTACAATGCAAACAAGGATATTCATCAAAGTTTGGGAGTACACAGATTAGAGAACTCCAGCAATTATGTAAGTGTAAATCAGCAAAACCAGCTTTATTCCATCTACAAGTTTTCCCCACCCAGAAAAGTTTCCAGAAACATGAGCTGAACCTTGAAGTTTGTTAGATGCTCTTTCCCAGGCCTTTATAAACCAAAAGCAATAAAAACATTGCAGGCAAAGCATTCTGATCTTAAGACACCATGTACAGTACTTACAGCAACCACCCTATGGAAGTCTTGTTATTGCTGCCTATTAAAAAAAGAAATCTGAAAACCAGAAAGTTAAAGCCTTGCTGCTGTGGAGTAGAAGAATGGTCTTTTTATGGTGTGCTACTGCTGCCTTAAGGGGTAAATCCTGTTTAGAGCAAACCCTAGAAACAAAAAAGCCCAACATCACTGTTGTATTAAACAGATCCCTCTTTTTGCTGATTTTATGGCACACATAGCGCAAAAAATCTCCTTATCAGAACAAATGCTCAACTAACTTACTTGGAGCCAATTAAAAATGATTGTAAGATGACTTTTAAATTAAGGCTTTCAAGATATTCAACCAGCCAAGTAAACTGTGAGAGCCGGATGCCCACCCTTAAAAGGTTTAGTACTAGCGTCTCACCACCCACTCCCTCTTCTTACATAAATAAAGTTATTTAAGATTCCAGGTCCCTTCTTTGATATATGCAAGCTGCTTTTTGGGAGGATTGGTCTTTTTATTTGCAGATAGGGTGGGGGTAAAGGGAGGAGGGAGAGAGAGGAGAGAATCAAAGCTACACAGATTCAATTCGTATTACGAATGGAAAAATCATAGGCTCCTAAAAGTCCCAGTCATATTAGAAATTATATGCCAAAAACCTAAAAGTGAACAAAGTGGAGAGGCAATATCAATAAATCAAATGAAGGTATCCATCTGAGGTTAACTTGTACCTTTAATACAAAGAGTATTAGCTCAATTCCCTATCAAAAGCTGTGGAGTGTCAAACAGTGGGACTTTTAATAATGGAAACAACCCTCATCTCAGGCTCATCTAGATTTTTTTTTAAAGGTACTTAGAGAAAAAAATTCATTCCTCCTCAGCTATTTCCATCTATAATTCATAAAAGTGATTGCTAGCCAGATATCTTAATTTTGTTTTAACCAGCAATGGGAAAGAAATGGGAAAAGAAGCAGTGAAGCTTTGTTTCTCTCTTTCATCAGTCTTTGAAAAGCAGTAACATGCACAGCAAGGAAAGATTAATAAAACTTAAGACACATTAACTAATTAAATAGTGAGCCAGTTTTATACTACTTGTAAATACAGCCTCATTGGAAAGATGTGTCCCATATTAAGGTCCAATCATTATCTACTGTATCACCAGGCTGGAATATGAAAACAGATGATACCAGTGTTTTCAGTTCTCTTTGATATCCAAACACTAACTTTACAATGTGCAAAAGCAAGAAAAAACCTCAAACCTAACCACAATGTGTATTTTTAAAAAAACCTCAAAACACATGAAAAAATTAATATTGAATTAATAAGAAAACATTTAAGAGCATTCAAACTCTACTGTAATTTAAGAAAATTCACATATTATAGTGCTGTTTACCACCAACAGCACAGAAACCTTTGTAGGACTGTTCTGCATTAGACAAAAGAAACACAAAACATTACTGACGTAAACCTCCAGCAGATAATCTCCAAGTATTAAAAAAACAAGTGTGTTTTGAGATAACACATCAGAGGCTATTTAAAACAAGCTTTAAACAATTAAGCCTTTTTAAAAAAAAATCACACATGGATCAGTGATATTTTACTCACAGAAGTCTCTGTATATTTACTCAAATTAACTTAGCCGAGGTGAGGATCACACCCAAATCCCTGTATTTAACTGAATATGTTTTTAATGCTTTCCCCCTTGACCTTTATGCTCCATTGCAGCAATTGTATTTTATCTATAAATTGGTGTTTAGTGTTGGTTTATGTTGTGGATAAAAACTTCAAGGTATTAATACTACAAGATTTTTTTCTTTAGAAGTTATTGCACACATACCATGTTTTAAAAATATTTATGATGGAAGTATATATATATGTATGTATGTGCATATATACAGACACCCACCCAGAGCCTGACTTCCACTAGGGAGCAAAAGGCAGCAACCTTTCATCTCAGAAGTGAAGTAATTTCTCAGTTCCAAAATAACAGCACAGACGAAAAAATTAGCAAGTCTGGGGGTTTTGCCTTTGTTCAACTGGGTTTCTTTAGTATATCTGCATTTTCAATGACTTGCTTACAGTCTAGAAGCCTATAGTATAAATTTCATCCCAGAGTGAATTTTTATGATGGAGTTATAAACCCCTAAAGAAACAGGGTTTACAATGGAAGTGCTGACATAACTAACTATAGCAGCACTAGCAGTGCCTCTGTAATCAAGGCACATTATATTTATGAGGTAGGTAAAAGTCTGTAACCATCAATCACTGGAATCATATTGACAGATTCTAAGTTTGAGGTCCAACAGAATTAATGTATTCAGTTTCTCACACCATCGATATGAAGGGGAGAATTTGCAGGCACTTTTATGGGCTTAGGCTTTGACATCTTTACAGAAATCAGTGAGGGGCTGTCTTGCTGAAACATTTCATTAAACTGCAGCCTCAGCATTTCTAGGGTTTGCACCAACCTTTCACGAAATGCAGAGAAGTAGATTGTCCAGAAACCAAACGTGACCTTACTCACACAAGCATGCTTCACGAGCTGGTCATTATGAACATTAATTCTATGTCTATCCGCCAGACATTTAAAATTATACCTAAGAATGATTAATCACCCAAAGAATATCCAACTCCTAAATTATAACTCAACATCCCTATATAAAACAATCTAAAGTGTCAGCACCTCTGTCTTTATGATATCACACCGTTCCAATAATTCTGTTTTACAAGTAAATTCCTATTATACATTAATAAGTGCTGTTGGTGGCTAAACTTCATGCCTTTGAGTAATGACCAGGTTGAAGGCAATTAGGCCGGCCAGGTGCAGCTGGGTTAGGTACTAATAAAAAGTTTTTAAATTTTACTATTTCCGTTTGGATTTTGGGGATGCATTCCAATCTGCCCAAATTAGGGAGGAAATTGTTTCCATGTTTTCAGCTGTTCCATGGTCTGACTATTACTGACCGATAACCTACACAGATTATTTTTTTTAACTTACACACATACACACTCTCAGGACCCATCATCTTTATTTCTCAACTTGCCAGAGCAGTACAACAGGAAAACTAAGAAACTATTATATAAGTTTGCAGAAATAGTATCCAATTCAGTCACAAGGGTAGCTGGGCTTGAGTGAAACTTGTGTGAAACCAGAAAATCTGGGTTGATTTTCAGCCTCTATATGGAAATGCAGAATAAGAATCAAAGTGCAGCCATGTTATTCTCTATTCCTCTTGAAGTTCAGACTTTGAGACATGAGAATATGATTTCCATAGCATGCTAATAATTTTTTAAATTAGCTGACAACCGGTTTTTTTTTTATTAAGCTGTCTTAACATCATTTGTAGTGATTCTAAAAGCTGTGTTTTATTGAAATGTATGTAGGAGTTGCAAAGTGCTGCTAATGGCTGTGGGTTTTGGTCACAGGGGGAAGGCTTTCTCAAGTGACCCCACTGCAGTCAGTGTGCAAGAGCCTTCTGCACATGTACACACACACACACTTATATGCACTGTCCTGCCCTCTTGCCCTCTTACATGTTTTCTTGTGTGAATCTTACACCAAAACTCAGCCTGAAGATGATTACAGAGAGCAACACACAGTCCTCTGCCAGAGGCACCAGGAAACTTCCACACCTTACCAGAATTTTCTCAGAAGGCAGTGCTATGGCCATGCACCTGAAGAACTCGGAGACAGAAGAGCTGTCCCTGTTCCCCCCACAGAAAAGTCCTGAGATCTTGTATGGCCTGAAGCTTCTTGCCCACATTATAAATTCTCTCTCATGAGGCTCTACTTCTGAAAAACAGGAGCCAAGGACATAGATCCTTTTTACGTTCTCACAGTAGCATTTGTTAACTTTCATTTTCTACTTGTAAACCGTACAGAGATGGCCCTCGGTCCAGGAAGGTCCTGAGCCACAAATTGCAGAGAATATTGTGAGAATATTCTCCAGGAGGATCAACACAAGCTTTCCTCATTCTTACTGCCCAGAAAGACATCCTTAATGAAGCCTGTGCCAAAATGCTGCTTAACAGGAACCCTGGGGCTGACTGACTGCAGCCACTTCTCCTCTAAAGCTCCCAGCGAAGCGACAATGGCAAGAACACACTGCAACAGTGAGTGGGTGACTGCAGACACATTTCCCTGCTTCCCTATGCCCCCAGTTCAGCATAACAGGCTCTTCAATCAATAGATTTGTATTCTGAACTCTTTTTAAGCCCCAGTCCGAAATTTAACCTCAACAACCTATGAAGGTCCAACAGCATTAACAAGAAGGCATATCATCGGACAGGATTTAGACACCGCTAAGCTGCAACCTCTGCTCATTCTGAAGCTTTTGCACAGATTTGAGCTTAGGGGGGAAAAAAGTCACAGATTTTTGAAACCAGAACAAAAGTACAATTTTATGTGCTAATTAAAAAAAGCTGTAATTAATTCCTATGACTCTATAATCTGAAATTAAACATGACATACTTTAACCTTTTTGAAGGCCTTACTTCGCAGGCAAAATGAAATGGCACTGCAGCATGGAGACAGGGACATAAAGGGAGCTAAAATTATTTGCTTTGCTTCCCACCAGTGAGCAGTGCCTTGAGGAGGCCAACATGTAGACATGTATTTAAATATGCAGAAAACTGTTCTGAATCACATGCTTTGCTACAACTGCCTCGCCTTTCAGGGGATTAGTGAAGTACCACACACACAGTCTAACTTCATCATAAAATGTATATGGAAAAAGATACAGGATATTATAACAAAGCTCACTAAAAAATGCACTTGCTTTCACAAGTATCAAAAGGAAAAGATTCTTAGTATCTGTAATATCTCACAATTTAACTCTAAAGCATTGCCATTGGATTTTATAAGTTCTTAAATCAATCAAGATGTTCAAGAAACAGTTCATCTAATACTGATTACACAAGTAAAATGGGAACAATTATCACAATCTGAAAAAAAACCCTGCATCTATTTTTAAATAGCATCCTATTTTGAAATTATTATATTTTGTTTTCCAGTAAGTCAGTTTGACAACAGAAGTGACTGTGCGATACAAGTGATACATGTGATCCCTAAAATCCTGTCCTGTAACTGAACATTTTAGAACTCAATTGCTCAGTCAGATTTGGTCAGTAATTTTCATGAAAACAAATCACTTTTAAGATAATAGTAATTTTAAGAAAAGGTATCAGTTTGCAGACAGTTTTCCCATTTAGTTAAGTAAATCTCAAAATCAGTCATGCTGTCTTAAACAATACAGGAAGGAAGATGGTTCCCAGATACAAGGATTCTCAAAGGTAGTTACAGTGCATAAAGTAAGAATACAAAGAAACACACCATACATTTGCTGTGTCCATGAACAGATGGAGGCATTTTAAGGCTTTTCATATGGCAACATCCTAACTGGCCAGTCTGCCTTTTCCTACCAGTCCTAATTTTGTCAGTGACCTCAAGATGATAATTTTGAGGTGAAAAATAAAACTGGACTGCAAATAGAGGGTTGGGATTTTAAAATGAATAATTAAAAATTATTTTTAGATGCCTCACCAAACAAAAAAAAAAAAAAAAAAGGAATCTGGGTAGTATCAGCAGGCAAACAAATTGCAGTTTCCAAGAGAGTTAACATACTTAGGCACCAGAGTAGCTAGCAGCATTTTGAAAGCTAATATATAATATTATGTGGTAATATGTAATTATGCTAGAAGGTCTATTACATGGAATTAAAAATAGGAGGTGTATAAAGGGAATAACACCAGGGAGCGGGAGGAGCGCCCGGCCATCCCCTGCCCTGCAGCGCCCTCTGCTGCCGCAGGGAGGGCGAGCCCCGGGCGGGTGTCGGGACAGGAACCCAGCCCACCCCTCCTCCAGAATCCCGCACGTTTAATGCCAGCAGCCTTCACTGTGGGAAATGAACCACAGCGCACAAGCCGTCGCTCGAAAGAAATCCCACGAGGAAACAGAAACCTGCAAAACAACTGGTTCCCCGAAAAAGGATAATCCGGCAAATTATCCCAGAATATAAAAATATACAACGAGGGAAGGTCAGAATTGTATTTCCACCTGTTCACAAAACTCCACATCGCATATTTCCTTCAGTTTTTGGAAGCTACAAAAAATGCTAACACCCATAACCTTAAGCTCAGAAATTTAGGAATGCATTACTTTAATGCCAGTCGTGTTGTGATCCCTCCCTCCCCAACAAAAAAATAAAATATATGAGCAATACAGACAGATGGACGCTTTCAATAGGATACTCTCACAAAGATAAGAAATGCTTTCGAACCAACACAAATAGGAGAATAAGAAACTCCACTTGACTCCAAATTAAAATCATCAAAACTCCTTCTTCTGGAAATCCTTCAGAATAGTTTGCAAAGACTTGATTAAGCAGTCGACATGCAGTGTGTTTCCCTCACTCACACACTGGGGCTATCTTGGTTTGGTTTGCTTTGCCTTTTTACTCCACAGGCACAGGCCACATCTTGAGGTAAAAATCCAGACGTGGCTCTGCAGCCGCAGGTGCCAATGTCAGCACCTGGTCACCGCTGCAGATGAGGCTGCTCACAATCAGCTAAGCAGCTCCGTGCTGAAACCTGGGAGCAGCCAGCATTGGTGCTTTAGCCTCCAAATTACAGGGCAACATCGTAGCTAGCGCGAGGATGCAGAGCTGTACAATTCCCAGATTGTAAAGGTAATCTGCAGGCAAGACTGAGTCAGCACCAGTGCTCATGAGAACACATCCAGGCAGATCAAAATCTTGTCTCAGGATTGCTATTACGATGCCCTTCACCTTCCTCAACAAACAGGGAATGTCAGGAATATTTTGGGCTGCTCACTCCAAAACAGACAGTGAGATGCTCGTGTGTGACCAGAAAAGGGGAATGAACTTCTGGAGGAACCTGGTAAATCTTAGGAGGAACACCTGAGGGAGCTGGGGATAATTCAGCCTGGAGAAAGGGAGGCTCAGGAGGAACAATCTCACTCTCTACAACTGCCTGAAAGGAGGCTGTAGCCACCTTGGAGGCAGTCTCTTCTCCCAAGCAACAAGTGACAGGACGAGAGGAAATGACCTCGAGTTACCAGGGGAAGTTCAGATTTGATATTAGGAAAAGTTTCTTCACTGAAAGCATTGTCAAGCGCTGGAACAGACTGCCCAGGGAAGTGATGGAGTCACCATCCTGGGAGGTATCCAAATGATGTGCAGATGCACTTAGGGACACGGTTTAGTGGTGACTTTGTCGTGCTGGGTTAAGAGTTGGACTCGATCTTAAGGGCCTTTTTCAATCCAAATTATTCTATCAACACCTAAAGCAAACATTAAAAAAAAAACCCTAAAGGTCTAATACAACTTTCTTCCTGTGTCTCTCACGTTTTCTGTAGCTATGTGTACATGTACATGTATGGACATGTATGTTTTCAACATTCAGCCAAGTTTTGCTACCAATGCTGGAGCTGAGATGTTAGACAATACTCTTAAGACAAATTACTTAAGAAGGCTAAGCTTATTACAGACAACAAGCATTTAAAGAATAATATTTCTAAATTTAGTTATGCCAGACAATTCTCAAATGACAAAACTGAAGCTGCAAGCAGTGGAAGGTGCAAGTATTTAAGGTATTGGGAATAATGAAACTGCTCAATCTGAATAAAAATCACTAAGTTATCTTTTAATATTAGTTCTCTTCCTTTCCTTTCCAAAGCCATGTGCATTTAGTGAAACATGAAACATGTCTTTCAATTACTGCCACAAGTACTTTCATCAAGTGCCCCTTCCACTTCAGTGAAAGATGTT
>VZRZ01008643.1:581005-620420 GCA_013398175.1 Climacteris rufus
GGAAGGGAAGGGAAGGGAAGGGAAGGGAAGGGAAGGGAAGGGAAGGGAAGGGAAGGGAAGGGGCCTTTTCTAAAATAATCATTAAAGAATAGTAAAGAATGCTGTTAACTTTGTTGGGTTGCTGAAGAGCAAAAGTAAAACACAAGAAACCCTCATTATGACAAACCACACACATTCTAATCTATAAGGCATGAAAAAATGTGTTTCTAAGATAACACTTTGCAGAACTGTGTAAGTTCCCCTTCTGAGCAACAAAGCACAACATCCAGCATCTTGGTAGGGGCCACCAACCCAGGCTAATCAGAGCAATAGCCTGGAGAGGAAGGCAGTGATTGAAGACACATGGTTGTACTTCACTGAAACATGTTATCCTAAAAAGTGCAGGAAGAGATTTTTCTGTATTTTCCTCAGAGGGTAGTAAACGTGGGAAAGAAGCCCTGTATAATTCCTTTTCTCCTCTCCCACAAAGCTGAGGCTATCAGCTACAAATAAAGACAGTCCAACATTACACATGAAGAATAATATCTCAAAAGTCAGAGTTGCAAGGAGTGTTCTTAAACTAATGCTGTGATAGCCACAACCACCAGAGAAGGAATTTAATTTCATTTCATTTCATTTCAATGCCTAGCTGCAACTTGAAATATAAAAGCTGAGAACTGACAGATTATTCTCCATTGCTCAGGACATCTATCAGAAAGGCCAGCAAACACTTGGACTTCCAGCACAATCTATTATTTGGCAGGAGCATTTTCACATCCTACCTTCTATACTCCAATCAAAGAAACTACTCTTAAGGTATTTGGGGAAGAATTTAACTTTTTTCACAAAAAGCCCCAAACCAAAACCACAGCAGGCAAGATGCTTCTCACTCTTAATTTCAAGTACATCACCTAACAAATTGATGGAAGATGTCAAATTAGCCAGATGGCTGTGCTGCAAGTGCTTTACCACCACAGCTCTTTCCCTCTCTGTCCTCAATGCTGCTGTAACTTTGCTAAGAAGAGAATTAAGTGCAATGTAATGAAAGCAAAAATAAACCTAGTATTATGTTTAATTTAAAATAATTTATTAAATACATCTTAAAAAACCCCAAAACCCAAGAAAAAGCTCTGCATGTGTCACTGGCCCCCAGCACCTTATGTTCACCACATGAATGTCAGAGCTAGCCAGGTGTCACTACAATTCCATGGGCTATCAGGTGGGATTACAAGGTATGTAGACATGACCAAGCAAAAGATAACCTTGCTAGCTGGGGTAGCAAGTCATGAAAAGGCAAAGGTACCAGCCTCTGAGTGACTGGGAAGGACCCAAGAGCACCCAGAGGACTTACTGCATAGAAATCTTTTCCTCCATAGCACTGATGGTTTTTATACCAAAGCAGGATGGATTAAAACTGTGCTTGGTTACATTATTCACACAATACTATTTACTTCCAGATCCCCTCATATTTGGAAAGTGCACCAATTCACACTAAATGGTCCAAAACTCAGATGCAACCCAAAAACCTCTAAAGCTGTAGGGTAATTCTCCCCATCCCCGCAGAAGGGTAAAGTTTTACTTTTTGAAATGAAGCTGTTCAAAGACACTAACTGCAAGTACACAGAGAGCATTTTAAAGTATGAACACATTACAATTTTATCTAAGCCTTTTTTTCCTACACTCTTTAGGAGGAAATGTGAAATTTTTATTTCCACACACTGCTGTAAAGAGCAAACACACAAACTGAGGAGACAGAGGATTGATTACTCACCTGCTTTCAAACACCTTAGCTGTCTGCAAAGCTTCTCTTCCCTGTACAGGGAAAAATTAACTACCTGATCTCCATGTCCTAAACTATAAGAACAGGGCTTCCTGTGCTCTATGGCTTAAAAATTACCTACTTCATTGAGATGAACTTGGAATCCACCATGATCAGACTGCAGTATAAGCTGATGAAAAAAGGGAAAGGCTTTTCATTACATTCAACACTTCAAGTGAAAATCAGGATTTTTTTTCTAGTTGCAAATGTAAATTCAGGCACTGGATGTAGTTGTTATAATTGGCCCATTATCAGTTTGTTTGTATCTGCCAGACCCACAGCATCTGAGCATCTACTTTGACAGCACTTAGGAACAAAAGATATAAAAATATCCCAAGGAAGTCAGAGAAAACGGGGAAAGGGAGATGGGGGAGGGGGGTAAAGATGCAGTGTGGCAATTCAAATAAGCTTATATTGTTTTAAATGTCACGAGCCTTTCACAATACTTCATTATCATTATCAAAAGAGTAGCAAAAAATCCTGTTTTAAAACAAGGAGAAACAAAACTTAAAAAAAAGGAAAAAAAGAAATAGAGAAACTTCACCATCTTTTAACTCTCAACCTTTCTTTTATTTTGCCGCTGAGTTATAAGAACATGGCTGATAGCTGTTTGCAGGATTTTTTTTAAAATGAGAATTATAAATCACTCAAACAAAATGTTTAAAATAAATCAGTGAAATTAAAAAGAAAAAATCTTCAAATGACAATAAGGCAAAACCTGAAACAGAAAACAATCTTCATACAAATCCCCTAAAAAACATCTGTTGGTCTTCTGGGGCAAAGTTATTTGATACTTGTTTTGGTTTTCCTTTTTAAAGAATGCATGTGAGTTTCTAAGGACACAGAAACTATTAATTCCATTTGGGATGGTATTTGGGAGTCTCTTTTTTAGACAATGTCATGGCTAGCCAAGCCATTTCACATGACATCCATTAGCAGAAATAAATTAAAAATACATTAATCTTAATTTAATTGAAAAATAAATAATCTTCAGGTATTTTCAGAAAGTAATGGGTACATGTCTGTCTGGGGTTACAGAAGAAGAGTGTGTAAAGAACATTTATTCCTCCAGCATCTCAAAGAGAAAGTTTTTTATCACCTTAATTTTCACAGCTACAGTAAGATTTTGCCAATAGGACACGTGGCTGCTCTGAACTCTAGATTTATAAACATGAACAAATTTTTAAATCGTGCCTTCTTAAAGCGAACAAATACAGTAACAGTTCTCTTTGGTCTCCAACGCTGCACGTGAAACACTCCAAAGCATTCATGTTCTTTGACTCTGACATGAAGTGAGGAAGTGGAATTTCATTTGCATTAGAGAGAAAGCAGTGAGCACAGACAGGAGCACAGGGGCCACAGAGTGACTGCCAAGTCCTGTTCAGTCCAGTGTGCTACACTGCATCAGGGATTAAACATGAAGAGAGGAGCAGTGTGACCAACCACCCTGTGTGGCCCAACACAACTGAGAGCTTTCTCCTGGATCAACACATATGGGTATTGCCAAGAGATGGCGTGGTGGAAGCTCTGCTGAAAGCTATTTCATTTTAGAGATACTCCTTGCCAAAGCAGTATTCAGGAAATCTCTTTTGGAAACTCTCCTAATTGCTATTGATACAGCAGCTCAATTAATTGGAGACATGGAAGGAATCAGGCTGCAGCAGCATCTCAGGCGTTTTTCCAATGTCAGCTCAAGAAACTTGTTTTCAACAAGTCAAAGAACATAGAAGTTTCAAAAAATCTCAAAGAAAACATAAAAACGTAATTAATGTATTAACCTGACACTGCAATTGATGAAAATAGCATTCTATATGTAAAAATATCCAGAAAGATTTAAAGTCAATCAATATGGACTTAAGGAGTACTGAATAGCTTTCTCAATGCTTTGACAAAGTTAAATTTCCTCTAGATAAAGTCAGTGACATTTAAGTCACAAAAGCAACTCCACAGTAGGTTCTTCTGCTGATATCCAGAGATGTACAACAGGGAGGACAAAAAGAAAATCAGCAACCCCCAAAAAGTGTCATCCAACAGCCATCAGCCTTGTCCTAAATGCTGTATATTGAAAGGTGCACATCTCTCTTGCCTGAGCAAGCAGAAGTGAAGATGTGATGGCACAGATATTGTCCTAAACCAGACATACTGACACTGCAGCAGTCAAAGTAAAGCCTTCCCCAAGCAGCGTCAGAACACCCTGCATGAGTCTGGCACCACAAAAACGCAGTCACCTGTTGGCTAAACACCAAATACAGTCTTTTCCATGCCCACAATGTGCATGTCCCCTCCTCCTCCCCAAGGTGTGGGGCTGGACTGCAGTTCTTTTTGAACAAGGAACCTGTGGGACCTGACTCACCAATTTCCTTCTAGCACATGAAGTACAGACGCCACTCTCCTTAGCAGCAGCCAAAGCAGGGATAGACAACCTGAGCCAAGGGGCTGACCCCTCTCCCTGCTTCCTTGACTTGTGACAGCCAAGCCAGGCACAGGCATCCCCATGCAGCCAGGAGCTCCTGGCCACCACCAGCACAGAACACAACTCTGCTCCATGCACCAGCATGGAAGGAAAGGGAACAAAGCTCTTCCTGGGTAAGAAACTGAAACCACATTATTTCTTTATCAAAGAGAAGTAAGGGGCCTAAACCCACCTGCTTCACCCATGCTGCTATAAGCCTGCAATTCTTCATTCTCTCTCACACACACTTCCCCTTTCACCTGCAAAAAACTAATTGCCCATCATGAAATCTTAAATCTTCTACCCTAGCATCTGACAATGCTAGTTACTCAGCTAACATCTTACCACAGCATATATAAGTTTTTAAATACAGTTTTAAACTCAAATATTCACTAACTGAAAAAACAGAAGGTGGGTTGCAAGTCTGAAATGGTTCTTCTTATTGTAAGTGAGGAATCATCACAAGCAGATGGGCTTCAAGCAGTATCATTGCTACACTGGACCTTAGACATGTATTACACAACTTTTAAAGTTTTATGTTGTTAAGCAAGTTACTACTGACATCTTTGCTGAGGATACAAATCCTGAGATACTGAGAGAAATGGCAGAATATTGCCAATGGGAATCAGCATGAAAGAAACCAAAGCTGGTCTGTGTGTCCAAAGTCACCTTTGGAATGCCTGCAACATCAATAACATGGTGGAGAGGGGAACATTTGTTTAGGAAAGACTAAGGAATCAAGGTGGATAAACTACTGAGTGGGAAGGCTGTAATTAAAAAAAAAATCAAAATTTAATTCCCAAGAGTTCAAACTCCTAAAAAAGCACATGATATTAATAGCGAGAATAAACCACTGGAAGAGCTTAGCAAGTATTAAGATGACTGGCTGCTAGAAATGTTAAGCTCAAGATCAGAAGATACCTGCTTTCAGGAAAGTATTAAGGCAAAGAAGTCCTGTAACCAGTGCTGTGCAAGAGGTGCAGAGCAGATCAACATAGTGAAGTTCTTTGTTCAGGAAACCAACTTTTGGTATCAGTATTCTGTTAGGTTTTTCCAAAAATAAAAATTTCAAACTTGAAACAGCTGCTACATTGAAGGGAAGAACAGACAGCTGGCTAATACTAGTCTGAAGCCTAAACATCAATCACAGCTGTACACAGTCACTTTTATCTGTGCCTCTGAGTTGGGATTATCTACAGAAGCATGTCAAACAGAGCTGAAACTCCTGCTGCTCCAACATACTATCAAGCCCAGGAAATTCTTACCCCACAACTCATTTCTCTGGAGCATGGCGTCAGCCCTACAAGAGCTGAAACTTCCCTTATGCATCAGGAATCCAAAACCAATACATGAATGAATGAATAAAAAAGACTGCCATTTCAAAGCAAACCTGCCATATTAGGGATTCTCACTGAATACAGCAATATTACTTACCATCCAGTTCTAACAGGCAATGGTTTCTGTCGATGTGAGATATCACCACAACAAAAAGCGTCAGAAGGACCCACATCACACTGACAGGCATGAAGCTCTTCCTGCCTCACTCTAAGCAGGCAAAACCCACTCAACCTCACTACGATTCTGAGCCATTCTCATGTCATTGGTGACACATGAATGTCTGCACATGAGACAGCAAATACCTCACTGCAAACGTTTATCTTCCTACTTGTGTATTCCCACAAACCCAAGCTCTCTGCACACTGTTTATAATTCTCTTTCTCCAGAAGTCATCTCACTCCCACGAATTTGGAAGTGAGTGAAACTAAAGCTCTACACAGATTGTACAGATTTTGCTGCTTGACATTCACATAAAAACATTCCAGTCTATCATTTGCTCAAAATCAGGCAGGGTTTGTTTTTGTTTTTTGTAATACGCTGTAAAGCTTTGCCAATCTTCATTATGAACATGGTTTAGTGGTGGACTTGGCAGTGCCAGCTTAACAGTCAGACCTGATGATCTTGCAAGTCTTTTCCAACCTAAATGATTTTATCTGGGGGAGAAAGATTGCCTAGACTGCTAGCAGCTCATCTTTGCCACAGGGAAAACCCATTACCATAAAAAGGAGAAATCCCCTAGAGATGCAGCATTGCTTGTTCACTTTGACAGCTGTCATTGATAACAGTATTTAACAGCATAGATGCTGAAGCTGGGAAGCCTTCTGATTTCTGTGCCAGGTTACACACAGGAAGCAAGTCCCAAAGCAATACCTAATCCCCAGCAAAATTTGAGGAGTAGCTAATGTTTGTAGAGAAGACCACTTCAAGCCAGACCATGGCAAACTTGGAGTCTTTACACACACACAACCCCATCCAAGGGTCTACTGGGCACTGAGTTTTGTTGTAGTCCTGTGTGGAGCAGTTATCACATGCTTCTCTTGCCAACCCAGTAACAAACTTGCCAAGTATTTTCTGTAGTCTTGCCTATACAAGAAGTTTAGAAGGAGAGAGCTGTTCTCAAATCTTTAGCTAAAGAGAACAGAAAACAAGGCATTAACTTGGCTTCTGAAACAAGGCTCCAAGTTAAGAACAGTATTATTGTTGTTGTTATTATTATTCCCTGGATCTACTGGATAAATTAAGAATACCACTAAGGTCTGTTTTAAGACGCTCTATTTGGGATTAAAGCCAGAACACAGACTCCCACCAATACTCTAAATTTAAAGTTCCATTACTGCCAGCTACATTTGTCACATCAACCATCAGTTCAGGTAATCCAAATGAGCATCACTACCTAGATCAGCACTTTCTTGAAAACCATATGTGAACTTGTTTTTTTCCCAGTTGAGTGGCCATGCAGTTCTAACAGCATATATTTAAAATACCATGACTGGCATAAAATAATCATTCAAAGACGAGCAATGTGCAAAGTGCAACACTAAGAACAGTGTTCCTCTTTGTGCCAAATGAAGACTAATCTTGGAGACGAGAAAGTGCTTTTTTTGTGTGCATGTACTGAAAACGTTCCTGGTACTCACAGTCACGACACTTCTCACCCTGGGCTTCCAAGGAAATGCTCATTGGCAGTATTCCATCTGATGTACAAGACTTGGATGCCAACCAAACATCATTGGAGTCACTAAACTGAAACCTTTGACAATTACACTTCAACAGAAGCCTGGCACATCACTGAATGTGCAAGAAAACTCAGTCTGAGGAGGTACCTGGGTATTCTTAGTTGGCCTGAACGCAAAGCAAGAAGCCAAATAAGAAATGAGAGACAACACCTCCACCAACAGAGAACAGAAATACCTAAAAGGACTATCAGCCTGAGAAAGGTCTGCTGCTCAACACCAATGGTCATCAACAGTCGCTCGAATATACCAACTTAGCTCTTTGGTAATGGTGTTGATAAGGAACAGAGCTAAGCATGGCAAAAGCTGAAATATAGGCATGCCCACTCCAGCTCTTGAAGTACCAAGAAATCTTCACCTTAATCAGCAACAGTTAGAGGTGATAAGACTACTGAAAAACACAGAGACTGTGTTGTACATAGGAAAAAATCTCAGAAAACACAGTGCAAAGAGGTGAAACACTGCAAAGGGCAGAAAAGGAGGCAGAAATAAAGGCAAGTGAAGTCATGCTCGCATGCACAGAAGATCACCTCACTGCAATAGAGGGAGCTTTACAAATTGTACCAAAATCCAGGTAGCTGCTTCCTCTGTAACCAGGCAAGAACAAGAAACAGCAGATGGTAAGAAGGAGGGGGAGAGGAAAAAAAATAAAGAGAAACTTTTAACCCACACCTGGGGGAATCGAGCCTAAGAATCTTAATTGACTCAATTAAATCTGCAGAGAACAGAGATACTGTAAATATTAGAACTAGCTTGAAAGAAAGGAAGGAAAAAACCCTCCCAGGCAAAACATTCTTTTATTCTATGATCTCCATTGTGCCACGCAATTCAGAAGACAGAGGTTTGCCCCAGGGCTATATTAAGGGTTATGCTTTGTGGTTTACAATTTTGATATGCCATTTCTGAGGTTTCTCAAGATATCTCATGGGAGAGCAGGATTACGGAGTATGACAGAAACGCTTGTTCTATTACAGAAGTTCAGATCTGGAGAAGAACACACAATATATTGAACTGTCAATCCATCTGCCTATTTTTCCTGTAAAGGGGACACAGTAAAGCAGAGCCTTTACTTCTTTTTTTAAACTATATGTGAACCTGCATAATAGACTCCATGAGGCTTTTCTCCTTAGTATGTTATCAGTGTAAGTAAAGAACTGGAGAGTGGTGGTGTCAGTTTTTATAGTGGTACCACAGCTGCATAAACCCTACCACAATGCTGGTATTTGGCCTTCTGACCAAGTGTCCAAGAGAGGAACACCTCACGAAACAGCGGCACAGACACAGGAGACAGAATGTAGTAAGGCATCCAGCAATCCCATTCTAACGTGCATCCTCATGCCACACATTAGCTGGGCAATTTAAACATTTCAGCTCCAAAAACACAGAGTACACCCATGACAGAGCATATGAATACTCAAATAAATATTGCAAGTGTTGGCCCACTCAACAACAAAGACCTGAGTTTGAAGAAAGGGATTTAAGACCCACGTGTAGGTTATGAACTGTACAGCAAAAGTTTAGCCTCAGAAAACCCTGTTATCTAAACCAGATGTTGCCTTCGCAATGTTCAATTTATGATAAATTGTTTTAATATTTATACCTAGCACAGGCACTGCAGTAAATCACACAAAGGCAAAATATAATGAGCGTTCCAAAGTGCAAAAATTACAGACTCCCGCTCTGTGAGACCCGTTTGTTTGGAAAGCAAAGGGAATAAATCTCACTGTGCCTTAACGGTGTTTTCCTTTACTTGCCGCCTACGAAGTACGAAGCCAAAACGCGAAAAACAAATTACTACGGGCCACAGCTGCAGGCTGGCTCCAGCAGCCTCCCGCCGGCAGCCGGGAAGGGAGATCCCGGCCTCGGGAGCGGCAGCGCTGCATCCCGCCGCCACGCGGGGGCGCCCCGGGAGCGGGACGGGAGAGGGAAACACGGAGAGGGACGGGAGAGGGAAACACGGAGAGGGACGGGAGAGGGACGGGAGAGGGACGGGAGAGGGACGGGAGAGGGAAACACAGGCAGGGAAAGGGACACGGGTGAGCTCCGCAACCGCGACACGCGGCTTGAACCGCGCCTTAGCTGCCGCTGCTGCACATTACTCAAGGGCCACGCGTGGATTTCTCGGCTGAGGACACCAAGCTGGGAGGACGCGCCCCCCTCGAAGGCAAAAAGAGCTGGGCAGTCGCCCACCGTGGCCGGTTCAATAAGGGCAAGCCTGTTTTGCTGCCAAGAGGCTTCACCGCCGTCCCCTTGCTCTCCTCCCCGCAGAAGTTCAGATGCTGCCAATGCCTGTCAAGTGGCAGCTTTGGCACCAGGTGCTGCAGGGAGAGGGTACAGCCGTGGATCAGCAAACCTTCATGCGCTGCAAAGAAACTTCTTACATTGCATGGGGCTAGCAATATCAAGGTGGTCGGTTCCATCCCTGTGTGGACCGTGCACTTAAGAGCTGGACTCGATGAGCCTTGAGGGTCCCTTCCAAATTGTGTGAATCTGTGTATGTAAAAGATATAAAATACTAGTTTTTGCCTAAAACATCTTGCTGATAAGGAGGGCAGGTATCCAAGCAAGAAGGCAGAGCCTTCACCTCCCCAGATCAAAGGGGACCTGCATTATTTCACGTCAAGGAACAAAGGGTGCCACAACTGCACTGAAATGTTGCTTCCAGCGCAGCTGGACCCTGGGTAAGAAAATGGGTAGTTTCCCATGCTACCCACTGGGTACAGAGGGTCAGAAAAAAGCCAAGGGAAAGTAGTGAGAATGAAGAAAATAGTCTGAGACGACTTCAAAACCCACTAGTTATTTGAAAAAGTTCCTCACTTTTTGGTAGAGTTATCACAAGCCTGTAGAGGGCCGAGCCAGCTCTGCTTTTGGTTCACAGTAGACATCTCACACTAATGCTACCGGGCATTTGCAACAAGACCTACAGTCTAGACAGCCAGGAAATCACAGCAAGTAGGGGGAGCTCCCAGCTTTTAAATTTAAGGATTTTGTTGTTTTATTTTAACAGTTCATTTAAAAAGATTTCTACCGGCAATATTCTACACAGCTTACAAAAATAATTAAGAAATCCAGCCAGAAACAGAACATCATCATGCCCCAACAAAAAAAAAGCTTACATGCTGTTGGAAGCCACACTGAAAAACAGGGACTTTATGTTCTAGGTGCAATTTGCAATGGCCTTTCTCAGTCACAACCCAAGTGAGTGCAGGAAGATCAGAATACAAGCAGCCATGAAGTCAGAACATGGATGAATCCCCTACAGCTCACTTCACTCCAGCCCACTTGCACAGTTTTGAAACTCCTCTCATTGTTTCTGCTCTACAAGAGTGGCAGCAACAATGACCCACCAGTTCATTCTGCTGTTACTGGATATTTGAATGAACCAGAGCACCAAGTTTTGCTCTATTCATATAGTAAAAAATCCAAAATCAAAGCCTACATTCCATTTGTTATCTGTGATATTTAGCCACCAAGGATTCCCCACCACAGGGCAGTGTTTAACTGACAAGCCTATGCTACAGGTAACATTTGCTGCACAGCAACTCAGTTTAATACAAGAGCAGCCTGCCTGAGGAGCAGAGATACCACAGATGACATGTCACCTTTATAACTCACTGTCTGCCAGTGCAATGGGCACTGTGCTTCTGGCTGCCTTTGGGACCACCATGGGTACAACCAACACCAGCAAAACTGAGATCCACTCGCAAAAATTGAAACAGATACCAGGCATGGGAGAGCCCTGCTGGAATGAAGTCAGAGAAAAAAATCTGCCTAAATGTAAAACCTATTCAAGTAAGTGATCTTTATGAAACTGCAGGTGTTGCTGTACTACATTTGCTAGAGCAAGCAGTCAGTACATTTTGTGCCAGGCCACCACCAGTTTGAAGAAGACTGCAGTTTAGAATAACAAGAGCTGGTGTCAAAGCTTGGCAGTTCCTTGAGACTGGTTTTTATTTTGCTTTTGCATTCAGAATTAGCAGCAACGGGTAGCCCCAGGTGCAGGCATCGAGAGATCTGAGAGATATGTTTTAAGGCAAGAGGTACAATACACAAAAAGATTATCTCCACCGATTTAGACAGCTCCTTCAGTTTGCGTACTACCATAATAACCTCAGCTGAACTCAGTGTTCCCTTTGAGGAAGCTGGACCTACATGAGTTCACAAGGTCCCTTCCAATATAAAGGACTGAGTGATCTTAACAGCCTATGGTGATCCAGTGGGGACAGCTTGAGGAGATGCAGCTGACATACTTCCCCAACACCAGACAATAGGGCATACAGCCAATCCTCACAGCTTCCCAGTCCCCTAGGTGACTTAGAGTTCACTGTCTCTTTCCAAGCATGGCACAGGTCAGGAAGCCATTCCAGCTTAACAGCTAATTTTCTTGCCTTCCCAAGATCCAAAAGTTGGTTCCCAGAGTCTGCAAGCAACCTAGGGAGGGAGACATCATCCTGGCTCTGCAACTTTGGATACAATCAGCCTTAAAAGGGCTAGAAGTGGTATCTGTGACAAAGACTTGGAGGTCTGGCCCAGAGAAGGGGAAGTGTAAACTTGGGTCAAGAGAGAAGATGCAGCACAACAAGCTTCACCACCAGCTTTCTGGGAGTACTCTTTCAGCAGACAACAGGCTTTAACTGGTGCTTCTGGGCTGGAGCAGAGTTTTTGGAGAAGAAGTAAACACCATTAAGTACAAGAGGAGATGCTTTGACAGGACTATTATTCTCTTTAAGGCTTGAGGCCTCAGCTAGCTCTGCTTCACAGGCAGTTCATACACGTAGCACAGTTGGCAGTTTAGCAGATACTCTCCTTAAATATCTGAAAATTAGCCCAAGGAGGCAAGAGTTTATGTGGCTAGTTAAAGGACAGAAGGCGATGGTGCCAATTCAGAAGACCCCCACATGTCTGAGATCAGGGTCTCCTGTACATTCTCATGCATAAAAGCCAGACTCCAGAGTGAGGATTGTTTGCATTTTTTCTGCTGGGCTGGAGATGGAAAGCATCTGGACAACTGAGTAGTTGAAATTTCATTGACACTAGAGTTGTGCCAGCTCCAACACAAACTATTTCAATAATCCTCTTTTTTCCAGTTCATTCAGGAGGCACACAACAAGTAGTTGGTTGTAAAGAAAACAAAAAAAATTTGATTCATCATCACCCTAACCAAGCATTAGAAAAGTGAGGCAGTACAGTCATGAGATCGTGTCAGGGTCTAGTGCCTTTCCATAGCCAAGACCATAAGAAAAACACTGAACAGTCTTTGTCTGATAGCACAGTATTATGCATCAAATCACAGAGAGCAGCAGTCCAGAATTCAGAAGAATATACAGGAGACAAGCTGCTGGACTCTGCCTACTCCTGCTTCTGTTCCTCAAGTGATCATCATCATTGACTGGACATCTTATCAGGGCCTCCAGCCACGGAGTCATATAGCACAAGTCCCTTCCCTCAGACCCTGGACAGTAACCACTGCATTTGCAGGGACACACATTCTGTGAATGAGTCGTGGTTTGTCATTCACTCTCACTGTTTCTGCCATCCTTTCACACATCAGGACCAACTGTGCCACTCAAGTGCATCAGGAACTGTCCCACTCCACCAACGCAGAAGGCTGGGCAGGCTGCAGCTCTCCACATGCAAGAGTGCTCCCAAAACAGCAGGTAATTGGAAAGGCTGCCTTTTCTGCTACATGGGTATGAAAACACAGGTCTGTCTCCCTTACACACACTCTATGGAGTATTTCACCTTTTCAGTGTGCCTTCAGACAGCCTCATACAGGAACTGGCTATAAAAACACTGTTAAATAATCATTTTCATAGCAGGGTGCCCAAAATCAGTCTCTTGGCAATACAGCAAGAGAATGACACAAATAATGATTGAACAAAATCAAGTTCAGCAACCAGCTCAACCTCTTCTTTCCTCTAATAAAAGAAGTTCAGATTGTAATTAGAGCTCCTACAAAGGAACAAATATTATGATGTTGACTTAACATAGCATTATGTCATAACACACACACACAGAGCATTAAAACATAAGTTGGCAGAATATACTTTTGAATGGAGCTGGAAAAATTACATTCTGAATAATATCTTAGGAAGCCAAAATCAAATATACATCAGTGTTTGAATACAGCAAACACCTGGTGAACAGTGTTCTGCAACTTCATGAAAAGAAGAAAGAACAAAAGAGTCCTCTTTCTGTCCACTCTCCTGTTTTGATCCTAGTCTCAGTACTCACTTACAAATTATCAACCATTTTCAAGAACTTGTGTTGCCTTTTCAGGAAAAAGCTGCAGTGTCACAAGAAAGCCAAGCAGATTATTAAAACCTATCAACTGACCATCACTAGAACCGATATAATTTTCCTTGCCATGTCATCCACACATGAAATTTCATCATTATAATGAAGCCAACGTACCTGCCTTCAATAACCAACCTTCTTCCCCCTCCATTAATGGAAGACCTTGGTGAAGCACAACCTGCCTGTAGTATTACTAGTATATATGAGAGCTTTGGAGAGGTCAGCTCTAGGCTTTATTGAGATTTAAAGTTTTCTCTTTTCTTTCTGCACACCCTGAAGTAGCCATGAAGATGAATTCTACAGACTTCTGTTTCTAACAGAAACACTGGCATTGCCCTGTCAGAGCTAGGAAGGGTAAACTGTGCCTTTCACACCCCTTAAGCTGCAACATTTCATGGGGAAGGAAGTTGGAAATCCCTTTGCTTTCATGTTAGACTATGTTGCAGCCATTCAAACAAAATATGCTGGATATCCCGAGCTGTATACAGTTCCATGGTACATCTGAATTGCTGTTAACAACGAATTAATCACCAAGTAATATGTATATCCACTTTTAGGGCTACATAACCATGTTTACCTCCAGCAAAGAGGCTTAACATAAAGGAATACTCTGATGAAATGTAAGAATTGGATACTCATAAAAAATATAAATAAAAATTGCTTCCCCCACATTTGAAGTACTGTTATAGTAAATCCAGTAGGCCATTACTCTTAAAACCTGATGACTACAGTAAACATTCAAAACTATTTTTTCCGTTGCATTTTTGGCTGTCCACTGCTGCTGTACTTTTATTCATTCTGCAAAACAATATCCACAAAGAAATCAGACTTACGAAATCATGACAACTTCTGGCTGCCACTAGGTAGCAACTGAGCCATCACTAGAAACTCTCACAAAGGAAATCCATACAAACACTGGGAAATTTAACACAATGAACACAACTATACATTGGGCACAGGGAGAAAGTAAATCCATTACATCACTTGACAGTAAGCAACTTCAATAATAGAAGGCGAGTTCTTTGAGACTAGAACAAATCAGCAAGTAATAAAATAAATGCCTCTACAAGTATATAGTAATATACAGTCAGTAAAACACACATACTAAGTCCTGGGCTTCCTTCCTGAAGATAACCCGCAGTGAAGACATCAGTGAAAGCACTGCTGTATACTCAGGAAAACAGCTATAAAGAGGTTCAGAGACTGTAATTAAATCAACCTTAAAAATAAAATTGAACAGGGAGACTTTACTACTAATACAAAAATGAAAAGGTGAACTAGTAAGCTCACCTACTTAATGAGACTCTGCTGGGTAAAGAAACCTATCTAAAGAAGAAGATTACAACACAATTTGATTTGTGCATCTATCATTAGGTTATCCTCTCCCTTCCTAGAAAAGCAATGGGCCACAGACAAACTGAAGTATGACTGAAAAAAACAACTCAGGGCCCACAATAAAAGCTTGGCATGCAGAATTATCAGACAAGAACATTTTTTGTGCATTTGCATGGCTGAAAAATCAGTGTTTCAATCTCTACTGTGCAGGGATAAAACAACCCCCCACATCTGTTAATAGATGTATAAATGAGTTGTAAGGATCCACTTAGCAGAAGCTAGCAGTACACCATGACCTTTCACTACATAAGTACATACTACAGATCATAGAAACAATGGACAGCATCCCAAAAGGCAACTGCATATGCTATTTGAATATTTCACATGAAACATGGGAGCAGTGGAAGGCATTAAAGTTTCTTGGAAAACAACAGGCACTTAAAGTAATACTTAAACAGAACTACTAGAAACCTTTGCCAAGTGATGGCTCCTGCCTTTTTTTATGCATCCCACCTGAGACCCTGTCCACACCTTAAGGCTGTAAGGTTTCCTACATGAAGATAGCTGTTTACAGGAAGTTTTATGTTGACAGCTCTAAGTGCATTCTGTCCACCAAGAGTTCATACGAAGAAGGCTAAATGAAGTTATGCCTTAAAGAGAGAGGAGGCAGGACTGAGACACACAAGGTCTCACCCGTGCATGCACACTATGCACACAGCACCCCTCCACAGAGAAGTCCTCAATACTCTTCTCCCATTTGCTCAGTTTCCTTCCTAGGTCAGAGACTCCAAAAGCTGCTGAAGAAATGCATGTTCAAAGTTACCAACACATGAAAATTAGGAGTATGCAAATGAGAATTAGCTGCCTGAGCTCTTTTTCCAACCACATTGCACTCCAGAGGCAAATATTTAATTATTTTTTTCAAGACATATGAAATTAGTTGTGAGAAAACACTACCTTACTCAGTATTTTCCAGTAAGGAATACAACAGGTGCCAAGAACTGAAAACACACATCTGTTCCACTGTGACCGTACGCCCTGCCTGATCAGATTTTATAATACGTATTTTGCACATGCACGGATTACTTAGAATCTGAGGAATGCAGCCCATACCACTGGAAGACCATAAAAATATAAGGAATCTGTGGTCTTTCCTGCAGCGTGGATCTGGAATGCCTGCACTGTTCAAGCAGTATTACAATAATAGTAGCCCCAAAACTACTGTCAGTATGATTAATGCCAGTGGTTCTCCTACCCCGGGCCAGAAAGCTGTGAGGTTTACATGTCACACCGAGACTTTTAGCTCTGCATACAGGGTAGAAAGCCCACCTGCCTACTTCACTTGACCATGAAGGTGGAAAGATAAGACTAACTACTGCTTTCAAGAGGGATTAAAAAGGGGTAATATCTCTCAGGCCAGCCCTCTTCCTGGGTTTGCAGAAGTTTGGGTGCCCAGGGATGCTAGTGAACTACTGACATACGAGTAACAGCTGCTATCTTTGTCTAGAGAGCTCACCAGCCTCTGACTGGCTGCCCTGTGAAAGGCTTTGGGGCACATGAAGCGAGAAGGACAGCGTATCTCCAGCAAAATTGTATTCTGTCTGGTTCAGCAGGGTGGGGAGGCAAGACAGTCTCTATTTGGCCTTGTAAGGAGCTACATTCCTTCAACTGCCGTGTAGCAAGTTTCAGGGGATAGCTGCATTTATATGCACCACACAGATAATGCACTTCAAATGCTTTGGGACTGATATGAATAGGAACTATTCTTCCCTTTAATTAGCATTTTTGCCAGATGAACACTGCTGTGAAATGCCAAGCTGTGGAGTCCTACAAGTTCCAAGAGATACACAACCGGAAGATTTCCTTTTGCAGCTACAGTTCATTTTGCCCACTTGAATGAAAGTAACACAGTTATCAAAATGATCACCCAAGATAAGGACAAAACCAGTGTACTACAAGAACCCTGAGAGGTCATACATCAGGTCTGCTGAATTCTTGTGCAGCTGCGTGATGTTCTTTGAATGGTGACTAACATTATAAACATTGACCACAGGAAAGGAAATGCATTAGTGTACTTCCAAAGAGATAGCTTATCAAAAAAAGATCCAGAATTTATGGGCTTTTTAAAAAGTCAAACAGCTGATCCTTCCTCTGATCACACACACAAAGAATAGTCATGGGTGACTGTTAGACCATTTACAAGTGAATTTCTCCAAAACTTCACATTAAGGTCTAAGCAGTAGAAAATTATAAATCTAGAAATATAGTAAAGACGTAAGTTATATTGTTTGGGTATTGGTGTTGTATTACCAGATGAATTGCCAATTAAATAGAAACACAGTATGGATTAAGGAAAAAAAAATACAAAAACATTGGCTTGTTTCCTAGCAACAGCTCAGCTAAAATTACTTAACATTTCTACTCAATCAAATGTAAATTTGACTATGTTATCCCTTAAATGTTGATTATAACAGGCCTTTTCAAATGCAAATTCAGTGTGTAAAGTGAATGTAAACGTTGACAAAGCTGACACCAAAATCTCCTGATTAACATCATTTGCATGTACACAGCAACATTATTACAAAGCTTCTAAAGACAGAAGGAAACGAAAATTGGATAGAGAATCACCTTCTGCATCATCTCATTCTTTCCTGCTTTAAGAGCAAAACAGACAAAAATACAAAGCCTTTTGGATTGCATGTAAAATTCCAACAGTTTGAAAGTGCAACACAATAAACTGTACCTGAATGCTATTCCTTGCGTTGCTAGCAAATACAATGGAGTGAAAAGCTCTGGTTTATTTCTTAGTCGCAGAACTTGAGAATTATAGGGAATACATATAGCACAGGCAGACAGTAAAGACTCTAATACCATGTAGTCATTGGCAGCTTGCAAGTTTTCTTGCCTCTTTTAGCTGCAATTCTTGCATGAGAAAAACGGGGCGGGGGGAGTGAATATATGTTACTCACAAAGTCTAGAAGTTTGTTATTTGCCCAGTTTATCTGCTCTGGGATTCAAGCAATTTAATCATGTGTACGTTCATGCAAGGTCAGACTATTTCTGCCTAAAGCATGGCAAAGATGCTCCAAAGTGGACATTAATGCACTTTTTCTTGTTGCAGCATTTCACAATAAAGGTATTAAAGTACATTGTTTTACAATAACATGCACTACATCAGGCTGATTTATCACTAATTAACCAAAAGTCAATGGGAAGCTGAGAATACATGCAGTGTTCCTTCAGCACAAAGCAAGTAGTCAGGCTCAACCTCTCAAACAGAGTATTTTCTAGCAGAAAACACCACCCTTTCTTCTTAATCATCTGAAAAGGGACACTAGGCTCAGACACCACACAGATTTGTCTTTGGCATTAGGGTGAGATTTTATTTTCCATACTGATGCAGACAGGTGCTTTTAAAGCTCACTGTGATACAC
Organism: Climacteris rufus; assembly: GCA_013398175.1. NCBI lineage: Eukaryota > Metazoa > Chordata > Aves > Passeriformes > Climacteridae > Climacteris > Climacteris rufus. The sequence continues at coordinate 599,393 of VZRZ01008643.1, forward strand.
ACATGCTAGTCCAGCACATTAACACGATGAGAATTTGCACATCAGCTACATCAGTGCAAAATGGACAATTTAGCATTCACCAGCCACCTTCGAATCTTTTATGGTGCTATGTTTTTAAAGAAAAGCAGAAACACTTTCTTCCTCCTCTACACAGCTTCTTAATAGAGTTATTACAGGCCTGTTGAGGATTATCTTTTCTACCCCGGATTAGAGTTGCTGCTTAAGTATTTTAGACAGGACATAATCCACTCCACTCTACACCCCCAAGTTGCAAATTTTAGCCACGTCAGATCCTAAAAGCTGAAGTAGACTTTCTAAGGAATCAATGAGCACAACAGATGAGTGCTGGCAAGGCACAATCAGTAAAATGTTTACATCCACATTAAGAACAAATCATACCCTTCTCAAAAAGCCAGTCCCATTTCAAAATCAGGGTTCTGGGACAGAGTTGAAAGAGAGTTTTGGACCTGACCTAAGGGACAGGAAGGGAGAGAAACCCAAGATGACACACGCAAGAAAACTTCACCCTCCCATGCCAACTCTTGCCTGCTACCCCACTGCTTATGACCTTCTACATGCCAGACAAGGTTCAAACTCTGTTTGAAACAGAGTCCAGTTTTAAAAACAGAGCTCATCTCTGGAGATGCATTCTGAGCTGGTTTTCTTCAGCAAAACCTAAAGCAGCAGGAGCTCTACACCTTACCTCATTGATCCTTCACCCTTACACTGCACATTTTCTGCTCCATTCAAACCCAGATTCTGGTAGGAGAAACAAGGAGAGTAATGCAGACTTTTATGAAAATCTTGAGAAACTATTTTATTTTTGTTTGGAAATGTTCCAGAGGCACTTTTAGTGCCTTTTAATATATACACATGAAAAATAATACTGTTCTCTCCTTATTAATACATTCTTTCAAGTGACTTTTACAGTCTGGAAGCAAAGGTCGATTACACTGAGTTCCAAGAATCCACTGCACTAAAAAAGTAACTTTATTTGACCATATGTTACTATAATTAAACATACAGGAAAATACTGTTTGATCTTATGACTCTCAGACTAGATGGCTAACAATCCCATTTTTACAAACTATGATTTTAGTTGGAGTCCTAAGGAAAAAGAAGTCTGAAATACCTACATCATTGATTAAATGATTTACCATTAAAAATACCACCAGGGTATGTGATGTGGCAGCTGTGTGTTGACAGATCATTACCTAACTGGACTCTCACCTCAGTACCATGACATAAGAGGTCTGGAGCTCATACCAGTGAGAGTGACTGAAAGAGATGAAGCAGTAGGTGTTGAACCAGCAGGACATTTGCAGTTGGGAACTAAAATAAATGACTCTCACACAGCATACAAGTTCCTGGAGAAAAGGCTCATTTACATGAGAAACATTTGCTACAGAACAAAAGTATGTAAACAAAACAAAGGCAAGACGTGCACATAAAGTTGTTATCCTACACCATATGGGCTATCACTGCCAATAAAGTTCCAGAGACAAAGATAAACAACTGAAACTTAAAAATCAGCTAAAATTAGCTGAAGACAAGGAACCAACAAGCAGCCTTTACTTCTGTACAGAGACCTTAATAGAAAGGAACAGTCTCATAGGAATAGTCTCAAAGAAACTGTTCAGCCATCCGTGAGGTCCTAGGGGCACTCCTAAAATTGAGAGTACACTTATTCAAACTTCATGATGCACTAGGATCTCCATGCTTGAGAAAAATTAAAATGCCCTCTAACTAACTACAGGCACTAGTTTTACAGGAAAAAAAAAAAACAAAAACAAACACCTACATGACTAAAACACACCCGAAGTCCATAGCTGTACATGTAACTGCCTCTCACATATGCTTAGTGGGAGCATTCAATTCAGTATACTTACAACAATGACAGATGTTAAATTAAAAAAGGTTTTCTTACCACTCTTCACACCCTTAAAGACCAGAGTTAAAAGTTCCTCCTTGAGCTTCATATGCAGCAGAGAAGTGCAAAAAACTTGGTAAGTTTGATGCTGAAATAGGAAAGAGGAAAACTATAAAAAGAAAGATGAGAAGAAAAACTAACTCAGATTTAGATAGGGTATTTGAATAAGATTTAGAAACATCACAGCAAATTTGTTTTTAAACACTCTGTATTCTTAATAGGAGGCCATATCAGCTCTTTAATCTTGCAGGCAAACCTTTCTAGATTTAAGACAAAATAAATAAATAAATCCCACACACCTCTGACTGTATGTGTTGGTCAGGAATATAATGGTGACACAGAAGCATTGTCCTGCCTCATGATGGAGGCAACCTCAGAGAGTCACCATTTATGCTCTCAACAGAAGGTTGGCAATGTGTGGGGTTGGGAGGGGCAGAACTTAAAATAAATACGAGCAGTCCTTACGACATTTTTGGATTCTATAAGGTAGCTTTAAGCCAGACCACAATAAGGGTTTGATTTCTAGAAAAAAACCTACAGTATATCCATAGCCTGTGATTTCTGCCATAGCTTCTTTTATGAGCAGAAGATAGACTACCTGATTTAAGACTAAGTAGCTTCAGTAAGCATCTTTCAATTAACCAAATACTACAAATGCACTCATTTCCAACTACCCCATCTAAGAAAGGCAAATGCTTATCCTGCATTTATCTTATTTATGTATAAGCACACTAAGGGAGTATGAGATTGGGGAAAATGACAGTAATTAAGGGACAGGCTGCTCACCAGTGCCTACTTTGATCCTTAGTGACTTGACAGCTGAACTTGACACTACTTTTTGGGTGAAAAAGCAATCATTCAGAAATCATAGAATAGTTTGGGTCGGAAGGGACCTTAAAGATCATCTAGGTGTCCCAACATGAGCAGGGACACCTTCCACTAGACAAGGTTGCTCAAAGCCCCATCCAACCTGGCCTTGAACACTTCCAGGCTTAGGCCATCCTTAACTTCTCTGGCAACCTCTTCCAGTACCTCGTCATCCTCCCAGTAAAGAATTTCACCCTAATATCTAATATAAACCTACCCTTTTTCAGGTTAAAGCCACTACCCCCTATCCTATCACTACACATCCTTGTCACAGGTCCCTCTCCAGCCTTCTTATAGGTCCTCTTTAGGTACTGGAAGGTGCTATAGAGCCTTCTCTTCTCCAGGCTGAACAATCCCAACTTCTCTGAGCCTGTCTTCACAGGAGGGCTACTCCAGCCCTCTTGCCATCTTCATGGCCCTCCTCTGGACCCAATCCAGCAGGCCACATCTTTCTTGTGTTGAGGACCAGAGAGCTGAGTACAGTTCTCCAGGTGGAGTCTCACCAGAGCAGATCAGAAGTCTGTTGGTCGCACTCCTTTTGATACAGCCCAGGACACTTTTGGATTTCTGGGTGCAAGCACACATTGCAGGGTCATGTCATGCCCTTCCTCCACCCACACCCCCAAGGCCTTCTCTCTAGGGTTAGTCTCAATCCATTCTCTGCCCAGACTGTGTTTGTGTTTGGGATTGCCCTGACCCATCTGCAGGACCTTGTGCGTGGCCTTCTTGAACTTCATAAGTTTGGCACAGGCCCACCTCTCAGGCCTGCCAAGGCTGCTCTCAATGGCATCCCTTCCTGCCAGTGTGTCAATGGGATGAAGTTGACTTACTGGCTGGAATGGCTGCAATTTCTTCGTGCTGCTCTTCAGGAGCTCTCCTGCTGACCTGCAATCCCACTCCAAGCTATGGGCATCTCTTGCTGGCATTGGCATCAAACTGGTAGGAGTAGGATGGATGGAGGCTCCCCTCCCCCAAGCAACTTTACTCTAAAGCCCTCTTCACATCTTTTAAGACAGCTCTGTTTTAAAAGAACTAGCTAATCTGTTCTTACTAGCAAATGTAATCCTTTACCCCAGCATCAAAGACTCCATTTAGCTCAGTTCTTGAAGTTTATAAAGAACAGAGAGGATACATGAGGCATGGAAATTAAAAACAAAATAGAAGAGAGGAAGCAGGCTTACTAACTGCAGGAAATAACACTTTTTCTACAATCTCAGCCCCACCACTACTTATGTTTTATTCATCAATTCTACTTGCAGTTTTTCTCTTTAGGCAAAGACAACCTGGCAGCACCACATTTTTGTTACTCCAAGTCAAATATAATTCCGGATCATTAAAAAAAGAGATAAAGTACTCCTCAGACTCTAGTAAGAGAGTCAGAAACAGCACCTTGTTACCCATCTAGGGTGTCCATCTCTCCCTCATCTTCCTAGGGTTATTTTTGGCAAGTGTACTGGTCCAAGCACACACAATGGAAGCACAGTCCTATTACTTCACAGGAGAGACAGAGACTGGGTTTACTTTTCCTGACCTCGAACTCACAGCCATTTTTGCACTTCTCTGGGAAGCCATCATCCCTCTTGAAACTGTGTATCCCTGCCTTCAGCACACTCCTGCCTACTTTGCCAGTCTTAGGAGTGTTATTCACTACATACAATGCTCTGCTGGTCTTCACAGCACTGATGTGCTGTAACTTCTCTCTCCTACTTTCATGGCATTACTCATCAATTTTTTTTTTTCAAGGCAGGTTCAAGTACTACTAATGCATATCTTACAGCAGCTCCTTGTTATCAACATCAAAAAGTCAATGATTTATTGCCAAATCCATGCAGCTACAAGAATGAATTTTTAAGGGAGTCATCAAGTCCTACTGTAGTCAGATGATGCACAGTAAAGTTTTTCAATGTTTGCCACATCAAAAGCTCTACCCAGATAAACTTTATAACAGGAAAATTTAAAAAGAAAGGAAAAAATCAAAACCAAAGAAATACAAAAATATGAAATTGAAAAGACACCAAGAAATAAATAGAACAACTAATAAAAATAAATTCAGAAATAGTCTCACAGATGCTGCTCTGAAATTAAAGCTCACAGACACAACACAAAGCTTAGAAGTTAAAATACATGGCTGCTGGGATAAATATCTACAGCTTACCTCGCCTGCCCACATACTTGGACCATTTAAGATATTCTTCAGAACCATGGAGACAGTTATCAACCTGAGATAGTTATCAAAGCCTAAGCAGCATGATTTGAGTGATAGAGAAAAATAATGTCAAGAGTAAAGTTATTATATCTGCTAAAAAGAAAAAAAGAAAAAGGCCATCAGAAATAGAAGGTATTTAGCCGCTCTCTCTAGAGTAAATCCCATTTTGAATTCTGTGAGCTTGCCTCCTTGAATAGGAAATTGCACTTAAGTTTCCTACCCAAACCCAATCATCTATTTACATGTAGACAAAGGAACTATAAACATCCTTCATGCATGTATATTTTTGGGTTTATATATTTATGTATAGACCTATTTATGAGCCTAGATCTTCTGATATCCTCACTGGGATCTTTGCAGCAGAGAAATCATCCATGTTCCATCCAAAAGTGTCATGGATCATCCAAAAGTTTTGCTTCTGAGAGGTGAAAATTACTTCTTTATGTCCCAAGTGCACAAATCCATCCTGCCCACACACCTCCCTGGCATCTTGCAAGTTCCTGTAAGAAGGAGAAGATCCAGCCCTGCCACCAGCTCAGGACTGGTTTCACCTCTTTTGTTGGTTCTCCTCCTCCCTGGTTTGCTGAGCCATCTAATCCTTGCACTTCTAAATGGAAATAACACATTGCCAAACACTAATGCTTATTATTACAGTCAACCAATTAAACTGTAATTCTACCATTGTTATCCACCAACACTCTTCCTGCTTAAGTGCAAGATATGTTTACTTTATTACTGAGGAGCTCAAACATTTTCTTTCACAATAATGTATTCTCTTCCTCCTCCCACTTAAACCAAGGTGCATGCTCATGAATCAGACCAATATCTGGAACAACATTTTCACCACTACACTGACATGGACAGATGTAGAAAAGCTGAGAATTAGTATTTTCACCAGTCTTAGGATCAGTTGAAAGATTTTGCAGAAAAAGAAAAGGTGGCAGGGATTTCAAAAAAACCCTTCCACTCTCCCAAACACACCACCACCACACAAAGTTGGCATTTTATTCTCTTCTCTTTTACAGTATCACTGCTGAAGCAAAAAGGTCAAGATCTGTTACACCAAATAAAATAGCCATGAAGGAAGAAAACAGATGGCAAAACAAGTAACACAAATCTTACAAAACCTCAGACTTATTAGCATTGTTTAGATAAAATATTTTGGATTTTATTCCAATCTGCTTTGCAAAGAGCCTTTTTCTTACCCCGCTAAACAGACTCTGCACCAGTAATGTTGGTTCACAAAGTGACAAAAACATGCCCAAAAGTGGGCAAATCCCACTTCTACACTATATTTAATAAACAGAGAAATTTCTTCTGTGATCCGTATACACAAGAAAAGTGTTGGCTACCTCTTGCAGACAATGCTTTATCTGTTTACTTATAGTCAGCTATACCAGTGGGAAATTAACAAATCAAAATACAGAAATCCTAATTCTTGGTCCAGATCAACTAATTTTAAAGCTGGGTGCAGAGAAGTTATGGAAGTTGGAAACAACGCAGAAATCTCTATCTAGTGGTAAGGCATTGGCGATTTTTAGGGCTCATTTTTGGCACCTTCACTTCTTCAGGAACACTGCATATATGATGAAGAAGAAAACTTAATCCCAACACCTTGTATTCACAGCTAAATATGGAGTGTGGTGCTGGTAGCCCACACTCAGGAAACACTGTTTTCATTATCCTATAACCAGTTCAAAATAGCACCATTAAGCTGACACCACAAGTGTATATCACCAGGAAAAGATTGTATTTATTTGAAAATCTTTACTCCTCATCAGAGGACCTCTGTATATGCTGCTCCCTCAAAACTGGAACTGATAAAAATCAGCCAATCACATATACTTTCTAACTCAGCATGAGACTTGCAGATCATAAAACATGTAGAAACTTGTTCCTTCTCAGGAAGTGTCCATAATTGATCCTCAAATTCAAGGCTAAATGTTAAAACACTGCTCAATACCACTGTGCCGATTATCTAACTCCTTAAACTGTGACCATCACTGTGGTTATCTGAGCACTTGAACACAACTGACAAACATGCACTTAGGAGTATATCTCATTATTACTACATTTTTGTGGCAGACAAACATACAGACATTTTCTTCTTCAAACAACATCTCTGCTGAAGTCTGCATCTGCCCAAGCCAGCCAATGTGTTATTCAAGCCATTCTCATAAAGCTGCATCATTACAGCACATCCTAAGCAACAGAAACAAAATTACATCTAAACAAGTTCCTACTACATTAACAAGTCAAACAAATCACTAGAAAGGCAATGTTCTTAGATGTGTGCTCCAGCATAGAAACAGCTCTGTGCTCTCCTCCGTGCCGTGTCCGGAAGCAGCATCCAAGAAGGGAGGATGGAGCTGCCTCTTGCTACTAATTCTTCTCTTTCATCAGGCCATCAGGTAGGTAGAGCTGCCAAGCTCAGTTTAGTCTGTGAAAGACCTACACTTTAGTACCATGGATCACTTTTGTTTCACTAAACCATATACCTCAGTTTTAAAAAGCACACAGGACCAAAATGAGACACCACAAAATACCACCAGTTTGTAGGGGGTGAAGTACTCAGCACTTCCTAAATATGAACCCCCCAACAAAAGTATTTTATTATTATGGACAACTAGGATACATGATGCCATCCCCTGAATCACTACTACTCCCCTCTCAAACTAAACTGTATCCACAGTCACAGGAGAGTCACAGTGTTACACACAGTGGAACATAACAGTTGCACTTTGCTCAGGGATGGACAGCCCCGCAGTCACCTACACAACCAGAGGCAGCGAACAGTGCCTGTGCCACACCTGCTATCTCCTGCCCCTATGATGTCTCACCTTGAGGTAACGTATGAGCAAGCTGTGTTTCATGGAACTCCCATGGATATATGCTCACAGCATGTTCTGCCCATACCAACTTGTACTGCTTAGGACATGATTACTCACTAGCTCTTCTGTTTGTAGGAATCCTTTTCCACATCCTACTGCACACACATGACACTACATCAGCAAGTAGAAAGCAAGGAGACAGGAGGATTGTGAGACTTCAGCTTTATCTTCCTAATAATCAACAACATATATTACTCCACTGCACTGCAAGGACACAGAGAGAAAGCAGATTTCCTTTACCATGATCTAAGACACTTTGGGGCTCAAAATACATAAACAGAACAGTTCAGCCTGGTGCACTGTTTCCAAATGGGGGCTGTCTCAGATAGAAATAGAAGTCTGTCTTGGAAAGGAATCCAAATCAGACTTGTATCTACCCAAACACAAGTGCAAAACCTTCTGGTAATGGTCTTCATGCTTATATTCTGCTCTTCATAAAATGCCAGGTGAAAAAAACCACAAACCAAAATCAAAGCAATAAACTTGATTTCTTGAGTACTTATCATCAGCCCTGCCTACTGCATTCTAAAAACTGCCACCAAGCAAGATGTTTGATTGCTTAACTCCACAGGTTCAAAGGTGGGAAGCTTCAATGGACTCACAGTGAGGAAATCAGCGTACAAGCCAGGAAAGGAGATCCACACAAACAAACTGCCTCCCAGATAAGTTATTACTAAGGAGTCTGTTCTACCAAGCCATCTACCCACAACAAGGTAGAAAGCAACCACAGGGTACCCAGAAAGGAAGACCATTATGATCTTGAAAGTAAACCTCTTCTACCGTGCAATCACTGGGAAGAGAAAGGGAGGAAAAAAAATATAAAAACAGAAAGAAAAAAATTAAGCAAAAAATCAGTTCCACTACAATAGCGACAAGATTTTTGTTCAGGACGGATGGGCCACCAGCCCAGCATTTACTGAATCTGAGGACTCCAAAGAGGAGGGCTTTAGAACTGACCTTAAGAGAAAGTCTACAGTATTCCTGGAAGAACAGGAAGAGGATATGTCATATCTGAGGAGGAGAATGCTTACTTCTTTACCATGAGTACTTCAGCACACACATTCAGTAACAAAACCAGCCCTTTGGATTGAGCATTCAGTTCTCAGTATCCTGAGCAGCAAAGCTAAGCAAAAAATTCAACTCTATATATGTAAACTTTTGCTTAAAAATGAAAATACAGAGGGGAGTTATCCACATCTAGATCATTACTGTAGCTCTTAAGGAGCATAACTGGCATAAAATGACTTAAAAATCAGCAGCATGACAGGTCACCTGCAAGGAGGGAAATTCAAAAGAGGTACTGAGGAAGTTTAAAAAGGTAGCTACAATAACTCATAGGAATGATTTGGTATGAGGAGGTATTTAGCAATATGAATAAGAGAGGTTTTCAGGATAAATTTAGATGGGGACTTTGTAGGCAGTGAATTAAGGATACTTAAAACATCCAATAAGAGCTCTGAATTTCATCAAGTACATGCCTCAAGCAGAGTGCCTGAACAACCCCAAAGCATTCAACTCCAAATCAAGTCAGAAGAAAGACAGTGACCTGTATACTTGCTCCAGAATTAGAGATGTGTCTGACTAGCAAGAAAAGCCATGGTTTCTATTCAGTCAGGTAACTGTTCAGCTTACGAGATACAAAAATTCCAACCAAGACGTCATTAAGAAAGCAGATGCCTTTGTTTTTCACAAACTACTTTCCTCCCTTAATTCAATTTCACATTTCTTCATCTTTACTCCTTGCTATACTCTGCTTCTTTATTTTCTCAGAAAGGCACCTTCTGTATTTATATGGTTAATGTACTAACACAGAGGCCTGAACAACACATGTACAGTATATCCTACTATTATGCCTATGTTCAGAATCCTGTTCCTAAGCTACACCTGTTCTACAGAGCACCGAAAATAAATAAATTAGAACAATCAATATTCATAAGAAAAGAAGGCTTTGAGACTTTACAGGACGAAGCGGTTCAGTGGCTCCCGGACAGAAAAGCAGCAGCCGTGAGAAAGGCTCCAATCAACCCCTCATCTGTGCAGCACCAGGAGGAGAGAACGAACAAACAATGAGAGAGGTCAGCAGCAGGTGAGCGCAGACACCGGATGGAGATTTTTTAATTTTTTTTTTTTTTTTAAAGTAGTAACAGAACAGTAGGCAATTTCTGATTTCCCTAAAAGGCCTGAATCAGGTACCCACCAACTCTAGCACAGAATGCACATGTAACACCTTTCTAGGTGGGTACATACAACGTGAAGGGTAAACCACTTTGGGGTACCAAGCACCACAGTCTGGGGTCTCTGTGTACGTGCAGCACAATGCTCTGCTGAGCACAACTGCTTATCAAAAGCTAAACAGTGCTGGAACAGAGTTTCCTCCATGTGGGTATGGGATTTATAATCCCTTTCCTTAAGCCATCAGTCAGGGCTTGGCAGATAAAACAGGTGGCAGGTGATGAGAGGGGTTGATTTTTCTTAGTCTACTAAGCAAAGCTAGGACAGAACAGAAGAAAGATGTAAAGGTCCAACCCTATTCCACAAGTCAACACAGGTAACAAAATTAATTCCAACTCCTGGTTTGTATGATGTTTTTTCAATCATGAAAGGATAGCTAATTCCACGCAAGTGTCTTCCTAAAATACAGATGCTGAAAGGTTTGGGTTTTTCCTTCTTACCTCTGCAGTTTACTGTCTTGGGTCAATCTGCCAAAACTGAACCAGCATGTGGGCTCTTCCTGACCTCCTCTCTTTAATTCTCACTTCTTATCCTAACCACCTGCAGCTGTGCTTTCTTTCTTAAAGAAACATTAACCTGGTCTTCAATTACAATTAGTATTTTAAAATTATGAATGCAGAAAGATCAGCATGCATTATTGTTGCTAATTATTGATATAGCAAGTCTAATGACATACAATGACTGCATAATAAATTTTAAATTACAGACTGCAAGTTGACAATACTTTCTAGAAAACTGTTTACTCGATTCTGTGCCATGGTTCTAGCCACACAACACCATAAAGATTATGAGCAAATACTAACAGGCTTTCAATATGTATACACACCTGCTACGACAGAACAAGCAATTGCAAAACTGTGTTTGGGCTCAATCTTGAATTCATGAGGTATCAAGTGTTTTCAGTAGCCTCTTACCCCATTGCAGGCAAAACTCCAATCCTTTCCAGTATTAAGGGGTTGTGCTTTGTGAGGCAGAGCAAGAGGATTTGGGTTCCAAATGCAAATGTTACGGCTCCCATGCAGGCAGGGTCAAAGAAGCAGCATTCCCTCATTTTCACAATGCTTGGTGGTAGTAGGCAGTCCTGTGGCTGAAATACTGTGCCATCAGCAAGAATAAAAGGGTTCACTAACTGTACACCTGCTACATTTCTGAGGTCAGTGGGATCAAGTAGAAGTAGGGTGGCAATACTACAGAAACTACACTTTCTATTTAAAAAAGAAATAAAGGAAGTAGTCAGGCCACCACTGAGGAAAAAAAAACGCAGCTATCAATTAACCCAGAACATATCTCCAGAACATTCATTAAGCTTATACATTAATGTTCATTTTTATTATATTTGTTTCAATATTTCAAATGCATTTGAGGCCATACATACAGTTCAGGTATAGCAAGAGCAGATATCTTGCCCATCTCTTTCACAATAATTTCTAACTCAGAGTTATGGAAATTGCTGCAGAAGTAAAATTCTTCAGGTAAAGGCTGCTCAGAGGCAAGTAAAAAAAAAATCATTAAAATCCAACAACTTAATATTAAAATACAAGAACATAACCAAAAATATCCATAGAAGGTAACAGCAACAAATAGCTTTTCCCCATCCTGTGCATTCAATTATTGTTGCATACCTGAACAAACTCTTGGTATTTACCCTGGCTCTGGAAGCAGGTTGAGCAAGCCACTAAACTCCCTGGCATACAACTGTGTCCCAGCTCAGAGTGTCCAACACAGACTTTATCTTTCCACTCAATCTGGTCTAAAGAGAGCCCTGGGTAACTGCCCCAAGGTAACTGTCAGCAAAGATGAAGTATTTGCTTTGTTCTGATGAAAGGCTTTCCACAATCACCCCCCAAAAAAAAACTTGCCAGAAAGAAGGGGCTTATTCTGGATATGTGAAATGAGAGCAAGACACCAGGTAGAGGTAGCTTAATTCTCTGGACAGCTCTCCTAGGACAGAGACCAAAGTCTGGAACCCCTGTCAAGCATGGCTGCTGAAGATAAAGTGTGAAGACTGACAAAGCTACAATGTCAGCATTTCCCATCTCTAAGAAAGTATTTAGTCAATTTATGAGATTTTCTAAGGTAAAAGGAAAATACAGTTATTACCAATGCTAGGACTGTGTGAAAAGAGTCCTACAGCACAACTAGAAAGCCTCTCTAAAGTACAGCAAGTGCTCACAATGAGCCCAGGAAAATGAAGATTCCCTAGAGTAGTCCCAAGAAATGAAAGTACACACAAAAAACTCCACATAACATTATTTTCCCACTCTCCTCACTTACCATACCAGTACCTTGCCTCATGAAGCCTTATATCACAACTACAGCAGAGGACCACAGTCTTTCTAGTTCCTCCCTGGAAGGAACTGCAACCATTGATTTTATTTTCTTTTAAACACTTTTCAGCTTTCCTTTTTTCTCCAAATATCATGGTAGTTCTAAGCAATTTCTAGTGAATTTGTTACTTCAGCTGCCTGGTCCACCCTGTCACATCCATGGGACCCTGCATTTGATGAACAACCCTCAGCCTGAGTGCACAGGGCAGCATGCTCCTGGGCCTCCTCCCCTTTCCGTGCTGCCACTGCTGAGGAAAGTTTTTGCTCCCCTTCCACAAATCCATCTTTTCCACATTAACATATATAAGGGAGCAGGAAGCTCTTGCAATATAGCCCAAACAAATTTATTGGAAAAAGCAATTATTTGGGATTTTTCTTAGTGGGTTTTTCACACATCTTTCTCCACAAACTACTCTATGTAGGAGAAAAAAAAAGTAAGTTAAGACAATGAAAACCTGATGCCTCAGGAGGAAGGTTCTACAGATACCTCCAGACAGGATAAACAGAATAAACAGGATAAACAAACCCCCTACCTGGTCCCAAACTGAAATAGAGATGAGTCTGTGAGTGGTTCTCTCATTTTCTGCATCAAAATTGAGATCTTAACACCAATTAACCCAGCACAACCAGCAGTGATGCCTGCAAGGGAGCAGACACTCCTCAGCTCAACAGCAAGTTACGGAAGCTGCAACACTTCTCCAACACATTGCTACAAAAACATGTAAACTTCCAGGACTTCCCTAAAAGTTTGTCATCAGATTTACTTGTATCAATGTCAGTTCTTTGATCTGAAGACAAAGGAAGCAAGAGTAGACTTCAGTAATCTGGTATGCAGCTTTCACCTGCCAGCAGCCAAGAATCTGAAGTCTACATGAATCCTTTAAATTAATTTTGAGGTCACTTCCACACCACTGATACACACAGACACAGCAGGATTACATAAAAATAAATGACTGAAACAATTAAATAGTGTTGTTTTCTACACTGAATGCCTATAAGGGGCTGAGTTAACATTCACATATCCATGGCAGTCTCATATAGTGGCGAAACTGGATCTCTTCTATCTTAAATGTACCACGTCCCTGTTTCTGGATTATGGCTTCTATTGGGATCATTCCCAGAAAGTAAGATAGTGACTACGTTACACATTGCTGGAGAAACAGGTGATACTCCTTTCCACTTCATACTTGGGTATTTAGCAGTTCAAATTTTATTCACAAAGTATTTACTATCTGTCAAAATACGTTGGGTAAAAAATTAATTGCCATAAGGAACAGAAACAGTTGCAGCTTACTCAAGTTTGACAAAGTAATCAGGGCAGGTATGTCAAAAATGTCCAAATATTTTCTAAAACTAGAAAAAAATTTTGTTGGAGCAGTTTCAGCAATGCAAATATTTCAAAATGAAAGTGCTCAGCTTTTCACAAAAAAATTCATAATAAATAAGATGGCCTTTATTAGCACACAGTGAAATCTTTCTCAGAATCAGAAGAAATGTTTCAAAATTCATCCACAGTTGAGTTCCAAACTCTTTAGCCATAAAGAGCTGACCAACTGGCCTCAAAATCCTATTCAATCTCCCCCTTAAGATGATAAATTTCTTCTATGTCTACTCTATCCTTTGTAATGCAAAATGGAACATTAAAAAGGTACAACTAACACCTGTATTTAAGTCAGTTCAGTCTTGAATGAATTACAATATCTGAAATGAAATTGCACAGTAGTAATGTACTCCATCCTCTGCATTTATCAGAGACACAAACAGCACTGCACTGTCATCACCATGTCTGGTGAAAAAATCCATTTCCCTTGTTTATCACAGCACAAAGTTAAGGAGGAGCCTCATAAGAATTCAGGGAACACAAATATTAATAGCAAAGAAAAATCATTAAACCATAAACTGGAATATTTTTTCTGTTTTTCAGCTCTGAATATTAGTCCATCATCTTGTAACTAAAGTGTAATAAACTGTATGTACTCCCCCAAAGCATTTCTAAAAGTCTCAAGACAGAATTAGACACTGAGTAACAGGAATTGGTTGTTTAATTTTTAATGTGAAGTTATTCACTGGGACAGTCCTTTAAAACCAAGGGCTCTTTATTGTTAAACACAGCTGATTTATCAAATCAGTTCTCTAATTGTCGCCATTTCAAATTAACACTAAAATCTTTGTCTCTGCCTTTCTCAGAGTGTACAGAGCAGCTATTTTCTTATATGGTTATCATCCAAATTTTGAATTACTGGTGCTTACTAGAGATAAATAAAATTAATTCCCTGTGAAAAACAGCTTATTCAAGAAAAAGAATGACAAATAAAGAAAAAAAGCAGCACATTCGGGATCAACATAAAGTGTACACTGGAAACTGCAGGCCTGTAGTGTTTCTTTGCATTACAGTATTCTTCAGCTTGACAGAAAATACTTCTGATTACTTGTTTGCATTTGCATTATATGGTAGAAGGGGAAAGGAATGGTAGGTAAGACTGTCTCAGATTGAACAGGTATTTGTTAATCTTCTGCCATCACCACTTCCTCAAACTATATTTTTACTATACAATTGTTATTTTTTATTATATAATTTCATATTCCTCAAGAAATGATGAAGCAAAAAAACCAGGTAATTTGACTGGCAGCCACCTGATTATTTTACAGTTCTCATAAGGACTGGAGGTAAGCTATGAAAACGTCCTCTCAAGGCCATAAGTGCAGACGTGATAATCACTGTAAATTTTGCCCCAAAGGTAAGTATGCCCTACACAAGTGAAGTTACCTGATGTTTCTTCAGGTTTTGATTTTCCAACTTTTGTGTAGATCTGCTGGCATAGAAGAGGAGCAATCCCTGCCAGTGGTAGGGTTACAGCACTTCAATGTGCCTCAGCCAAAGTCACTCCAATGGACAGAGGTAAAAGGAAAGATCCCTACTGGCTTTATGTGAGACCTTCAGTCTTGAAAAGGAAAAGTCAGTTTGCAGCATGTTCACAGATGTTTGTTTTCGGTCCTTTCTTTCTAGAAAATATACCACTCAAGCTTTACAATAATAAACACTTTATGCCTTATCCTCCATGTACTTGGTAACCTCAAGAAAAACTTTCATGTCACAGAAGTATCAAAAATCATGTTTTAGTCAAAGTTGAGAGACAATTCTGTTTTCCTCCATACAATTAATATTCCAGAATTTGTTACAAGCCTTGCATTTATATCTATATCTACCTGTCTATCTACATCTATCTCTCTCTCTCTCTCTCTCTCTATATATATATATATATATCACACAATTTAAATTCAAACCCAAAGAACAAAAGAAACCATACTTGTAAGCATAAAGTAATCCAAAAACCTGCTCCGGTCAAGATTATATGTGGGGGGAAAAAATGCTGATTAGAACTTTTAGCCTTCGTGAAATAGAAAGGCCTTCCTCATCACACCAACTTGCAAAGCAAATAACCACCATCCTTGGAAAACAGATCCTTCCACCTCACTGTGAAAAGTGTTTTCAGTAACAAAAATTACAGCTGCAGAAGTACTGGGCAGAGGATGAACTTTAGTTAAACATAGCCATAAATGTCGAAACTTGCTTTTCATGAACAATAATTAATACTCCTGCTGAGGTAAATACACATAATTGTTTGTTTATTTTGCAAGGACACGTGTTCATGCACATTACTGGCAACTAAGTATGGGTCTGTCCTCTGATTTCCAGACACTGCTGAGAGCATTCCATGTACCTAGTTGCCACATCGCTCCTGGTGTAAAAAGCCTTAGGTTAAGATCTACCACCTTTTCAAAACAGCCAGTCTCAACTCCAAACGTTAAATTACACACTGAGCAAATGCTAAGAGAAAGTTACATGATGGTAGCCACTTAAACGATGTTCACACTCCTGTGAAGAGCTCAGCTTTAAGCAAACACAATCTGTCATACAGACTTAGGTTTTCCAGGCCTGCCATAAAAGCTGGTGTGTAGCCCCTAATCCTCATCTTTAGCAACATACAACAGTTTCAAGTTCTTATGCTTGTTTTACACAACATGCTGTCGGCTCCAGTATAGAAGCTGTCACCTCTGTCAGACTGCACTGCATCGAAGATGCTGGTGAGGTATGGGCAACACAGCAGTGGGGAGAGAAGCCCACATTTTACCAATACCAAATGCCAATTTAGCATGTGCTCACAGCCCGCTCATGATTCAACATCTTTAACTATCAAAGTGAGGACACCACACTGTTACCAGCATGTCTGAGAAAATATTGAAAGGGACAACTTTAAGGAAGCTACATGCATTCAGTCAATGTCTTATTCAACTGCTTGAGCTCTTTGCTGTGGAATCTGGCCCCCTGACTGCATAATATTAAGAACTGAAGTCACTGAAGGTAGCAGATGTCAAAGCTACCACCAGACATGGAAATTCCTAAGCCTCTTTCCCCCTCCATATGACCTGAACTTTCCAGATGGGTAGTATTTTACATGCAAGATTTTGGTCTGTCTTCTGTAATTATTCTTTTATGGAGGAAGTCTTACTTTTCCTGCTAATCCTACCACTTACAACAGCAGCTGCCTCTGCTCTCACAGCAAGTACTGTTCTGTTGCAGGACCCATCCTAGTACTGATGAAAAGCTCCCAGTTCCAACAGCAATACTACAAAAACACTCCACTGAAAGCTATCCAACACTTGGACTTCTTACAAAGCTATGATGAAATGTTCAGGAACAGACGATCATCATAGTTTGTGCAATTACTGTATAAGCAGATGGTCTTTTTTCTTCCCTTCAAATTCTTCTAGTAGTTTCAGTGCATTACAATTATCAAACTCTACTTCCACTCAGGTGAGAGTGTCTGCAGATTTATCTTTTGTATCTCTTCTTATCCACTCTTCCATCTTTTCTGGCCCAGCACCACATATTTGGACAACCATTTCATTTGCATCCATTTCCCCAAGGCTTGATGAGCCTCAGGAGAAGCAGGATTGCTCACATCAGCAGCAGAGCTACACAGGTGCCATAGTACGGTATGTCAGCACTTACTGTGAACCAAATGAACACACAGTGCCTCACACAAGCAACAATCTCACCTGATTTAAAACTATTTTACAGCAAATACAATTCAAGAATTAAAGTAATGGATGTTGTCAAAACCTGATGGAGAGATTCCGTTTAAATATTGTCTCTGCAGCATCAGAGTAAACTTTGTATTAGCAACTAAGGAGCTATCTGATACATCACTCTAAAGGATGCAGTTCAACTGTAGGTAGACTGATGGAGAAACAAATCTGGGGAGAAGGGGAGAGGAGCATTCCCCACCCAAAGAAAACAAAACAGAAACAACAAGAACAACAAACCAACCAACCAACCAAACCCCCCAAAAAAACCAACCACAGCAAAGTTGTGACCCTCTGGTATGAACAACTGAAAATGCTCCAGAAGACTTACATGTATTTTCAGAACCACTCTGTGGAACCAGAGGTGCTGATCCTAACATGGTAGCTGAAGACACTATAAGACTGCATAAATGCAATATAATTTGCCATGTTGCCACAGCTGCATACCTGGTAGTTTGGGATTGGTGGGTTTGGCATTTTTTTTTGCTCCTCTCTTGACATTACTCTGGGGAATTGACTGGATTAAGTCCATTCCATTTCACAGTGTGAATCCAGCAAATTGTAGTAAATTTCGCCTTTTTGTCCCAGACTAGAAATGTCAGAAAAGGCAACCAAACTACCTGTAAGGGATCAGAGCAGACAAAACCAGGAGGCAGGGAGACGGCCCAGCCCCTCTTTTCAGCACACTTGCAGAGAAGGTAACAGCACTTCAGGTTGCTTGGACAACGTGCTGGTAGAAAAAGCAGACAGAGAAGCATTTACAAATCAGCAGTTTTAAATCAACGTCCATTTCCAGCTGTGATCCACCGAAAACATGAATAACACTGTTTGGTAGTTTTGCTACAGACTGCAGAACCCAAGTCTCATGGCAGAGGACACCAGTAGGGCCTGCCTTATGAAAGACCCCAGGGCAGTGCTCCTGAGCTAGCCCAGTTCTTCACAGGTCTTCAATCTATAAATGCAAAACCCAGAAAGCAGCTGATATGCTGATGGGCACATAGCATCACCTCAGAGTTGAATAAATCATCCAATGTCTACAATCCTCCCAGGTTATATATGCACTTACACTTTTTCAAGTAACTGGTCAATTATCACTTGGGCACTAAGATGTAGGTGCAAAAAAACCCCACACCCCTGTACAGTGGATTATTTAATTACCATATGATTATTTATTAGTATTATGAGCAAACAAAGCAACTGCAGAATTGCTCAGAAGTGCCTCCAGAATGCCACAACAGTGTTTCACAGCATCACAGAATGGCTAAAACTGGAAGGGACCACAGCGAATCATGTGATCCAACCTCCCTGCTTAAGCAGGGTCATCCTAGAGCACATGGCACAGGATTACATCCAGATGGTTCCTGAATATCCCCAGTGAGGAAGACTCCACAACTGCTCTGGGCAACCTGTTCCAGTGTGCAGCCACCCACACAACAAAGAAGTTCTTCCTCATCTTCAGGTGGAAATTCCTGCGCATCAGTTTCTGCCCATTGCCTCTTGTCCTATTTCCTTATACTAAGCTGAGCCTTTTTTCATAGGTTGACCAAAAAAAGATCCCTTGGTAAGTTTTCGCTCCCACTTTTTCAGATGTACAGTACAGCTCTGATAAACAATCCCATTCCTAGCAGTGCTCCACTGATGATGAACTGTTAACCCACCTTGTGAAATGTGGCAGAGCAGCAGCACTGCAGCAGCCAGACCACCTAGAGCCTGTGCCACACACACCTCCCCACACACAGCTGTTTGCAGCATCAAGTTTGTTATCTGTGCCCTAACACCGTCTGCCCAGCAATCACCCACTTCAGTTTAAACTAATAATGGAACATAACTCAATCGAGTTTTCTGTATTCCTGCAGCACACACTGGATGTCCAAAGCAATCTATTTTTACGCATGTTACTCTTTGCCCTATAAGTCAAAAAATACAGTCAATTTTTAAAGCAACAAATTTCAGGGGATGTTTCTAGGCCTGTATGACAGCAAAAACTGGACGCTGTTTGCATCATCTTACTGAGAAAGTAATTTCAACGTCTGTTCCTATTCACACTTTACTCCTTTGTACCTTTAGAACGGTTCAACACCTTTTGGCTGACTGCTTAGTGGGGAGTTTTCATCGACTATCATCCTTTTGGTTGTACCAGGAGTTCCTTGAACACAGCAAACCACAGAGCTGAACCTTCACATGAGAACTGGGATCTGTAGTCGGTGTCACCAGTTCAACTCCAACTCCCAGCTGATTTTCCCAGTGTCTCATAAGGTAACATTGGCACATCTTGTACACACAAGCAGGTCACGTTCAACGTGCTGTCACACGGAGGTGAAACATTAAAAAAGGAGCACAATCAACCTTATGTCATGCCCCACTAGTTTGTACTCAAAGCAGCTGCACGTGTGAGACTGTATGTGCAAAGCCTCACACGAGGGGCCTCAGATGTGTCCCGCAAATCTTGGCAAATGACACACTGTATTAAATGTACATGCGTTCAATCTGTAACATTTCAGCCTTCAGGTAAGGAAAAAGTAATGAACACTGGCCATAGAATTAAATATACAATTATTAAAAAATTACAGTATTTCAGCATAACGTTCTCTTCTCCGCAAGGAAGTCTCAGAACTGCTGACTGAGACTCAAACAGCAACACACAGACCACATGGGCAGGACTGTATCTTTTCTGACACCCTTAGGGCTGTGCCACCTCAAGGCTGATAATCCACCCGAGGGACACACAAGATGACTTTTTAACTTTCATTTTAGGGAAAGGCTTCCCCTAAGCTTTTCTGGTGTAATGTGATGCACCGTATAGGAAAAACTAAAAATTTGAGATTAAAAAAATACTCAACAATATTACAATGGTATGCCTGCACCATGTCGAGTCATAAATTACACAGTTTTGCGGTATGTGGTTTTGTTACCTCAGACTAGGCATTGTGATAATTACGAGAACCACACCTTTCATCTCGCTAACCTATAATGCTACATTAATGTAACGTTACACTGTCAATTTCAGCTTCAGTAGGTTTTCTCAGGTATTCAGGCAGGCTCATTAAAACTTTAAGAAACTGAAATGCATGCTAGCTTCATCGTTTTGTAGCAGCACTGTTTCCTCAAACTTCTAGAGAACCACTGGAGTCCCCGGGTACCTAAAACTTCTGCATTTCCCCCCCTGGTTTTAAAACTTGGTCTGCTTCAAAGAACAGGCTCGTTTTCTAACAGTTTAAGCGCTGTATTTTATTAGCAAAAAGAGAAAGTCGGGAAGATCCAGATCGGAAGCAAGCAGCGCAGCAGCCAAGGCAGCACACCTGCCGAGGCCGAGCAGGGAAGGTGCGGGGCGGCGGCAGTGCCGTGCCCGGCTGGATGCTTGGCCGGCAGACCCTGCGCTCCAGCAGCACGCCTGAGGCCCGGCCGGGCGCGGGCAGGCCGGTCCCGCCGGAGGGGGGAGAGGGAAAGTTGGCGCCCGCGGCCGGCCGGGAGCCGCGCCGCCCCCTCC
>VZRZ01008643.1:621876-691079 GCA_013398175.1 Climacteris rufus
GCCTCTCGCAGGCAGCGGCGGGGCCAGGGGCTGCTCCAGCGTCCGGCGGGGCGAGGGGAGATGCTCGGGGGTGGTTGCTGGGGCCGGGAAGGTGGTGCCTGCCCCGGGGGGCTCACCCAGCCGCCGGGAGTTGGCTCCTATCGCGGCCGTCACCTCCACCGTCCCGAGGGGGAGCAACCAGCCCTCGCCGAGGTCGCTAAACTGAGGGGCGGTCGCTCCTTCCCCGAAGGGGGCCAAGGCCGCCAAACCCAAGCTTCACCTGCTCGGCGTCGAGCCGCAGGCCCTGGGCACCTGCTCGGGGCACCGGGGTCTCCCCGCCGCCGGGTGGGCTATGGCCCCGCTTCCCCCTGAGCCGCCGGTCACGGATCCACGTGCCGGATCCTTCCCGTCTTCGCGTCCCGCTGAGACGGGTCAGGGATGGGAGGTAGCGGCCCTGGGGACAAAAGTTAAGCAGGAGTCGCACACACCTCGCTCCCAAATCCTATTTTGACTTTGTGTCTCCAGAAAGCTATTCAGCAGAGAGGCTGAGTGATTAATTGATTTTAATGAAGGTTTCCCTAGGCTCAAATTCGCAGACAGCTTTATTTAAAATTAAAAGAAAAAAAAAAAGATCGCTTGTCAGGAAGGCTCTCTTCCCCATCCCCCCTTCTCTTTTGTAATAGTATTTTTGCCATAATGATAAGATTCTATAATATTGTTAATAATTTTGAGCAAAAGTGTGGCTAAGATAACGCCTCAATCTGCATGAGGCTCTCTGTGTTGTACAGACATAAGTGGTTCCACTGCTCATGGTGACAGATTACAGTCCCAGGCTCTTCTCATCTCTGTAAAATCAAGCATGTGTGCAAGAATAAGCCTGGCTCTTGCCTGTCTTATCACCTGTATTGCATGTGGAGATGCTCCTAGCATTGCTGCAAGAGCCAAAGAATAGCAAATCCTAAAAATGCAGTAGAATGCTTAGTGAATGGGAAAATGAGTGTTTGCCCATTTGCTTAAAGGATGAAAACGCTTGGAGCTAGTTCCTGGTGTCCTGTATGTCAAAGAACCCATCGTATGTCTTGAGAAAACAAGCTTTATCTTGCAGTTTATTTTACTTACATCTTCACTTTAGTATTTTTCACTTTAATGTTTTGCCCTCATCCACTTGTATTTTTCTTGATTTATGAACCCACTCCTTTTAGTTTACATCAAAGCAAACAAAGCAAGCACAAAACCTACTTTCTAAAAAAATACCGTGTGGTGAGAAGCCTTCTCTTTAACACACCACCCGAGCTGGAGTTTGTAAATAGAGTTTGCATAGCCATGAGATGCTGAAACACAGAACTATAGAGTACTGTAGATTTTACATTTAAAAAAAAGAATGGTAGCATGGACCCATGATAGTCCACAGTATGTTTTCAAGGTTCACTGCAGTCAACATGTAGTTTATAGTGTTGGGAAACTGATGCTCTTAGGCATTTCATGGAAATGCATAATTGTTTTGGATAATACAGAGGCACATCTGTCATTTTGTCCACCTGTTTCAAGCATAGCTACTTCATATTTTACTATTTTTCTAATTTCTCCCCTGCCTTTCTGGTGTTATCAAAAGAACTTGCTCACTGTGAGTTGACTGAGTGAAGGAAGAATTGTTCCTACCTAAGACCGTAATTCGGGAAACTCATGCCATGCAAGCTTCTATTGTGAATAATACCAGAAAATCAGGTGTCTGCAAGTGCCTGTGTGCCAAGACACAAACCAATAAATAATGAGCATAGAAGAGGAGTGAAAAGGTAAGATAAGCATCTTCCCTAATAAATTGCAGTTTTAGAGACTATAGACTCAAACACAAAGGCCTTTTTAAACCTATAGTGCTTTTGGTAAGCATGAATCCTCAACACTCTAAACAATGTCAGGACTGTAGATCTTACATCTTTGTTTACATATGAGTAGAAATGGTCTTGGTATCAATCACCAGCATAATTCAAATAGAAAATTTCTAAGGCAGGAAATCAAGATTAATCAGAATGAGCATCAAATACAAGAATTTCATGTGGCTAATCTATCAAGGTCAGCAGATATCTGATTTATCTGTTATTTAAACTGTGATGGACATTGCATTGTTGTCAATAACTTTTAATAGACTGGTCACCTACACAGAAACCAAAGTACGTTTGTAGCTGACAAGTAATAAACATTCTTGGTTGACCCCCTGCTGGTAATAATCAATGTAATGATTGCTTTCTGATGTGTGAACTTGTCCCGTTAGCTGCAGGTCTCTTTTCATTAATTGTTTGCTAAACTCTCAGAATTTTTGAGACCCTTTGAGGTAGGGAGAGAACTCTTTCAGCAGTCAAGAAGAGCTGGAAAGCCAGGAGTTACTGGTATCCCATAGGGATTCAGGTCAGTATCTTTTAATGAAATTACTACTTTTATTTTGTAGGGCCTGTTTTTGCACAGATTCAACTTTGATGTCTTCAGTAGAAGCTAGGATAGTTAAACCACTTTGTATGTTGTTTCCTATGATTTAAGTACTTGGAATACTCTCTGTGGTCTTCCATAGATTCAGAAGGGATTTCTTCCTAGCGTGGTTAAGGGATTTCTGCCCCTGGTTTTGTCATCCAGGCTCGTGACAGACAGGCATGAACAGACCCAGTAAAGAATGTCGCCAAATTAACTCTTCCCTTCCCTGGTTGTCATGTTACCATCTGTATATTACAGACAAAAGACACATCTTCATAACAAGTGCTGTTTGTAGAAAGAACACACACTCTTCCTCCTGTACTTGTTCTTTCCTCTAGTATCTGGGAGGCGAAGTAATTTACCCAACTTCTTATCAATAGGTTATCTGATACAGTATATTTTGAAGTTCTTTATTATGAATGATCACAATGTGACGAGCATTGTTCATCAGGGGTCAGTGTTGGGACTGGCACTGTCAAACATCTTTGTTGGTAACGTGGGCAATAGGGTTGAGGAAACCTTCAGCAAGTTTGCCAATGACACACTGGAGGGAAGGGTCACCATCCAGAGGGAGCTTGACACGCTTGAGAGGTGGGCCTGTGCATTCCTCAGGAAGTTCAACAAGGCCAAGTGCAAGGTTCTGTGTATGGATGAGGAAAATTCCAGGCACAGATACAGGGTGGACAGAGATTGGATTGCAGAACACCCTGCAGAGAAGGACTTGAGGATCTTGGTGGATGAGAAATATGACATGAGCTGGCAATGTGCGCTTCAGCCCAGAAAGCCCACTGTATCCTGGGCTGCATCCTGTGTGGCCAGCAGGTCAAGGAAGGTGGCATTTCCCTTCTGCTCTGCTCTCCTGGGACCTCACCTGGAGGACTGCATCCAGCTCTGGAATCCCCAGTATATGAAGGATGTTGACATGTTGGAGGTAGTGCAAAAGAGGGCCACAAAGGTGATCAGAGGGCTGGAGCACCTCTCCTACAATGACAAGCTGAGAAGTTGAGGCTGTTCAGCCTGGAGAAGAGAAGGCTCAGGGAACACCTTCCGGTGCTTAAATGGGGCCTGTGAGAAGGCTGGAGAGGGACATTTGACACGGGCATGTAGTAATAGGGCAAGGGGTGATGGCTTTAACCTGAAGAGGGTAGGTTAGATTAGACATTAGGAAGAAATTTACTCTGAGCGTGGTGAGACACTGGCACAGGTTTTCCAGAGAAGTTGTGGGCATGCTCCATCCCTGAAAGCATTCAAGACCAGGTTGGATGGGACTTTGAGCAACCAGGTCTAGTGGAAGGTGTCCCTGCCCATTTCAGGGAGTTTGGAACTAGGAGATCTCTAAGGTTCCTTCCAAACCATTTGAAGATTCTATGAGCATTTTCTTATTCAAGCTTTACTAGGTTTGAGAACTAGTGTATCCATATGACAAACTGCCAAAGTGCTCAGAAGTTGCCCTGTCATTTTGTTCTGTGGGAGAAATAAATGGAAATTAGACCCAAGTGATTGGTCAAGCTGGGGCTAATTGTTGAGTAGATCCATTTCAGAGGTGTTAATAGCTACTCTAAAGGATACTTCATATAAATAGAGCTGAGAAAAAGCTCAAATGGCTGGTGGATCCTGCTTTATTTGTCTCTGAAGAAGTTGTTTTGAAGACCCCTAAGACCCTTAGTTTAACAATCCTTCCATCTTAGGCACAACTGAGAGTAGGACTGCGTGGGAGAAGGATATGCTGCTATTCAGAACTCCTGTACAAAGCTGAGGGCTGATTAAGTGAGTACATTTCTAGATCATCTGGTTACCTGCTTAAAAATGCATATGCTAGGACTGCATCTTTTCTTCACTAAGTTAATATCTTTGTGCCTCACTTTAAGTCCATTTTATAAAGTAAGGAATGTATTTAGAGTAATTTTAATTCAGTTCTTCCTTACACTGATGTTTTAGGGTCTTGAACCTCTTATCTCCTTGGATAAGCTGGCTCTTAAGCCCTTTTCAATGCCTTTTGACTGCTGGTCTTTCTAGTAAACAATTTTTACTAATAATGTAGTAGTTTGATTGTGGTAAGCAACTGCTGTAACTGCTGGGCCTTATCTGTGGATAGGTACTACCAGCCACTCATACTGTTCTGGATTCCCAAAAGCCAATTATTTTGTCCTGATGTTTTCTGAAGGCTAGAAGTCTGAATCTGAAAAATTTGGTAGTTGCTATTGGTACCTTGAGGCTGATAAGAATTGTATTGAAGACACCAGGCCCGTGTCAAGTAGTAAGGATAAGCCAATACTTTCTTTAGAGTCTCATTTAAAGCACAGTTTAAGTACTTGTTTTCTGCTGTATTTATAATAGTTGATGACACAAATCTGTGAAACTTTTTAAAATTACCCTATTTTAAAACTTCATGTATTGACTTTTACACTGCTGAAGTCATTCTTGAAAATATCTACTTAAAGAAAAAAATAAACCAAGGGTAATTGGATATTACAAAAAAAAAATTGCCTCACCTTCCCTGAAAAAAATTACTGATTCATTCTTCAATAACATTTTTAATAATTTTCTTTCTGCTTGCCTCTGCATACTGGCCATGTCAGAAATGTCACATAATTTGGGAAGATTTCATAACAGAGACATATCACTGCTGCAAAATAATTACACAAGTAAACCATATTTATGCAGTTTGTGTCACGAGAATCCTATTTTTAATTTATACTGCTGAATTAGTTTTTCTCTTGGCAGTGTACCGTATAGCTTCAGGGTGCAATGGAAAAACAAAATGTTAAGCTGGGAAAACACTGTATTCCCCACTAGTTCCAGATGCCCCAAAACAATAGATAGAAATCCTGCTTAGTTGAACTTTCTGAGAGACTTCACATTTTCAGAGGACAAAGCTTCAGATAAACAGGAGATCAAACTGCCTCTGTATTTCCAGTTACCTGTAGCCTACAAAAAAAGAAAATTTTCTTATCTTGAATACTTCAGAAAATGTGAAGCTAACAAGATGTTATAGCATAAATTGCTATTACAGTGTTAGTCTGCCCTGGAATTATAAAAGGCAAGCTATTTCAATGGTCTCTTGTAAGAACCCACAATTACATAGGTATTGAATAGCCTACTCTGTTCGTACTATGGATTATAGTGGAATACTTTGCCAAAATCTTTTATGTTGTTTCATTCAGACAATTGGGAATAATTAGCATGTGCATTTAAAAATAACTGGCTAGAAAAGTAATGCAATTTTGTAAGTTTATCTCAATGAAAGGTAAACTTGTTCTTTAATGAGGGCTAATGGTATAAAGCTTTCATTTTAATAGCTTTTACAGCATCTCAAAACTGCAGAAATCTATAATTTTTTAATTTTTGCCTTTTCCACTTTTACTTCCTAAATTGAGTCCTCAACTTGTAACCAGATTTCATGGCATCTGCTGGCATAGTAATTTGTGAAGTCAATTTAAAAAGGCAAATTCTTTCTAAAATATACAGAGATTATAGTATCATTTTCACACCAAAAAATAATCCTAAATTAGAACGAGCATTTCTTAGTGGTCTGTCTTTGGAGTAGAAGTGTCATCACAAATGACAGAGCATCAAAACTCTGACAGCAAAGATGACTTATGGTGCTATAGATACAGGATTATTTAAAGCAATTACAAGGCTCTAACTTACATCAGTGATCTGGAGTGCAAAGACATGGGACATAAATCCCACGTGGTTTTGTGGCATCTCGTATTTTCCTTCCTGTTCACCTATTCCTCTGCCCCAAATCAAAGTTTACTTAAGAAAATCCAGGTCCTTCATTTCTGGATTTCCCAGTTACAGGGAGCTGTGTGTGTTAGAGCCTGCAAATTCAGAACAGACTCTCTTCTGTTTAGCCTGAAAATTCACCATTTAAAAATTCATCACTGAGCCAGGAGTACTGGTGACAGGGAGAATTCTGCACTGAGGCATACATGCCAGCAAAAATCCACTTGCTAAATCATATGTAGGGTCAGATAATCCCTGGTGTTCAAACAGTCAATTACTCAGGGAATTCTCCCTGTTCTTAAAAGACATGCCTTTTTCTCATTCTTAAGTTAGGTGAGGGAGAAGAAGACTTTGGCATAAATCTAACTTACAGCACTGGGGATAGATGGCAGTCTCTAAGAAAAGGAAATCAGGAAATTTGTTAACAGGAGGCATGGCAATTGTTGACTGTGGAGCCTGACAAAATTGGAAAGGAGATCAGAGTTCAGATTAAGATTCATTTGCAAATGAAAGAAATGCCCATTTTAGTAAACTTCTCAAATGATCTTCTGGAGTGACTGAGCTGTCAGAAGCTGAGCTGCAAGAATATTGCAAATCGGTTGCTATCACCATCAACAGCAGTTTGTCAAATAGACGTGTATTTCTTGTGACAGCTTAAATCAGAGATACAGATAACGTGCCTGTTACCATCACATGGATTGTGAGGTGTGAATATGGACACTTCAATTCTGAACAGAAGAACAAAAAAATCAACTAGTGATAATTTAGGTAGTTCTCCAGTAACAGCTGACAACTTATAAAGATTCTCTGCCCTTCACTGAGCAGATTGCTACACATCGTTTATGTAGAATCACTGTCCAAATCCACAAATACATCGTATCAGTGGAAGTAGATATAGAAAAGGAATAAAGGAAAAAAATGTTTGGAATATTAAAATGGAATATTAAAATTGTGCCATGCCAAAAATCCAGAATAAGGAAGATTACAGATGAGTAGTACAGTAGTTAAAAAAAATAAAAAGGAATGGGGAGAAAATATGTGAATAGTTAGAGAAACATGGGAAATATGATCAAGAATGGGGATCTGACATTTTCACAAAGATAGTATTTGCTGTCTGCCATCCTAGGCAAGAGATACAATTCCATATCATATAAAATATGAGTGCCCACTGAAGAAAAGTGCCAAGTAGACCCAAAGGCTCCATTGTTTCCTTCAGACGAATGCACATTTGGGAAGACTTCAAGGACTCTTCTGATACCTTTCAATGTGTATTACATCATAAATCTTAGATTAAAAAAAAAAAAAGGGAACAAAAAGTCAGCATGTTTCTACAACATTTATCCTTTTCCTCATCTAGATAACAATGTATAAGGGTTGGAAATTGTGAGATATATAATTACTTGAAATCCACAATAATTTTCTGTATATTCTAACTTGTGCACACACACTGATTTCAGTGTGATCTTAGGTATTCAGCGCTTTGCAGGATTTTGTCTGTAAACAGCTGCAGAAGCTCCTGCTTTACATAAACAAAAAACTACTCATCATAGTTGCTGAAAGTCATGGGTTGCTTTCTAAACAAACAAACAAAAATGCCTCTGCATGATGCAGTATTTGGAAACAAACTTGGACATTACTCACTCTTCAGAATGTCTTCTGATTTAGAGATTTCATATGAAACAAAAGAAATTAGCATGCTCCTATATTAGATGCCAGGAACATCTTGTGAGGGAAGATTTGAAATAAAACAGGATAGTTTTGAGGTATTTTTATAAATTATTATAATTATTTGCTATCATTATTATTATTAAGCACTGGTAGAATGCTGAAGTGTCTTGCTTCTTATTTCCAGCTTTTATATCTGCGTAGTGCAAATTCACCGTATTTCAACCTAAACAAATTACTGACTGTCCAGAACCAATTTTTTCAAACTAGACTATATAAAAGAAAAAGCAAAATTCCATGGGCACTGAGATACTTCTCTTACAAATGAAAGGAAAGAAAGTAAAAGCATATCCTAAGCCCTATTCATGTTCAGATTTTTTTTTCCCCTACAAAATTCTTAATGTAAATGTACCTTTGTAATAGTGTCTGTATATATCTACAGATAACAATCCCAACATTTTCAGGTTTTATTCCCACTTCCGTGTTTATGTTGTAACTAGACCATGGACAGCCCTCCCAAAAGTATCAAAGGACACAGTGAAACAAGAATCCTTATGCCTGATCTTCTCCTCTACATGGACCAAACAGAACAGATATTATTTGCAAGAGCTTGCTCACTTCTTTTGCTCGTTTGTAGTTCAGATTCCTTGTGCTTAATTAGTTGCTTGTACCAATCCATCTTCCAGTATATCATTTGAACACCCAAACCCAAAATTCTACTGGAAAGAAAAAATTTGGGGAGCTTAATAAACAGAGAACTTGATTAGCTCTTTTCTGAAAGAGGATCACCAATGCATACACGTGATTACTTTTTTTATTCTACATCTATTTTTGATGCTTTGTTTTATATAGTGTTGGTGTATATAAATGTGTGAGTCTACAGAAGAGTAGAAATAGAGACTTCTTACAAGTTTAACAGCTGTGACTGAGTAAAAATGTATTCAAGTGCTGGCAGCTTCGTGTTTTGTCTTCAACTGATTTGTACAGCACACTTCCATCTTAGCTGAAGCTTGAGGAGCTGCATTTTCACATTGTGTTGTCTTGGAAATACATGCCTCTTAAAATTGTATATTAAATATTATAATTTATAATTGTAAATTAAATATTGCCTCTTAAATTGTAAACCTGAAGTGATTATTTGATTTACAAATATAGAAAAAAATAGAGTTTAATTTAAAACTCTTAGTATGTAATAATATTTTCTTTCTGTCTCCTCATTGAGTTAGTAGTCAGATGTTCCTCTTTGGACTTTTGTTTTGATAATTGCTTTGTCCCTTGAACATTGTCACAATAATTTTTATATGCATAAAAGAATAGTTAAATCTTTAAACTTAACGTATTATGTAGATTAGAGAGACTCTTTCAGTTGAAGTAAACTATTACAGAGTCATAAAAGTTGTTGGAGCTTTCATTTGGGGTAGGATTTCAGAGAAAAGACTAGATCAGACTATGCAGTGTGGAATTCTGGTCATACCCTAACCTCCACACCACAGTTTCCCGCTGGTGATTTAGGCCCTGATCATAGAAAGCAGATGGATTCCTTTCCCCCATTGCTTAACTAACCCCAGCTGAAGTCAGAGGGGTTCCACACCTGTGTTGTTTACATGAAGTTCACAGGTGCTTTGCAGCACCAATGTTTTCCGGGTACAGTTCTGTGGCATCTGCAGTGTCAGACTTCACAAGATTGGAAGCAGGGAATTTATGATTCACTTTGTTTTGGTATCATTCTGATTTTCTTTTGTTTCTGCTGTCTCGGAAAGCATGAGCCAAATTCTTTTCCTTCTTCCTCCAGGATGCTGGTTTGTTTGATAAACATATTCAAAGGACTATTAGTACTCAGGCAGTATCCTCGATTCCACAGCGAGTGTCTTGTACAACTTTGATCTTATGCAACAGTGCTGATGATGGCTCAACTTGTCTCTTGAGAGCATGATTTCCTTGGTGAAATGATGGGGATGAGCTCTGAGAAGGGTCTGCATGCCATATCCCCCCACCTCCCAGCAATGCATCTGGGAGAAAAAAGAATGAGAGAAAGCAAAAATCCCTGGAGAACCACAGGAGGCTAGTGTAGGTGGTAGTATTTCTCTAGCTGCTGCAAATCAGTTGCCTTAATAGGCCAGGACAAGTCTAGCCCAGAAAGAAGCACAGTTTATTGGTCTACAAGAAATGTAGACAGTTTGGTCAAGTGGAAGAAATTGTCTTTTATTTTATTCACCACTGTTGAAGTTCCAGAGGGAAGCATTTGACATGGTACTGAGTTTTAAGGACCTTAGTGAATCTAAAGACTGTTTATCCCTAAAAATGATTGTTGGTATTGATTTAAGCATGTTACTAGATCTCCACTTCCTTTTACAAAGTAGAGTTGTGCTTGTGCAGGCTGTTTTCAGATGAGAGGTCTATTCCATAGAAAGCTCCAGGCTAAATCTATTTCTGGACCCATCAGGCCAGACTAATGCTTTTCATGCTTAACTTTCTGCTCTCACCATAGCACCTGCATAATCATAATCAGCAGATTTAATTTGGCTGGACAGGGTGAGTAAGTCAAAACCATCATTCCTCAAGCAAATTGTTTAAATATCCTTCACTGCAGGGAAGCTGCCTCTACTTCGTGAGTGATGCTGCTCAATTCTGTCAGAACTGTTCATTTGCAGGAGAGTAGAAGTGCAAAGAAAGTCACATCCTCATTGCCAGCATTTTTTTCTGAAATAATAGAAGTTTTAGGGGCACGTCTAGTTCCCTATAATATTTGAGACTCCTCTCCTTTTTACTTCTGGCAGTCTTTGGGAAGTGTTCAGTCCCACAGTGACAGTAGTTGTCAAGGCTTTATTAAGGACCATAAACTGTCAATTTGACTTGAAGAGCACAATTTCCTTACTGTCTAGTGATAATCTGTTGTTAATTATTGCTCAATACTCTTCTTACTACCAGATCTTACCTAGTGTTTTTTTTTTCATTTCGGTTTTGAGGCTATATGGGGACAGTTAATGCACTGTCTTTTGGCCACAGTGCTCCCTGAGCCATACTATTTTGTTTGTTGAGTGCTGGATAGAACAGAAACATTCTAGCGTCTCCTTCTGGAAATGGATGGTATTGAGAGCTGTGCTGATGGTATTAGGCCTCACTGCCTTGGATCACAAAATGATTTTGTCTAATTTGCTACTAAAAATGGATGAGGTACCCTTTGGATGACAGTATTCTTGCCTGGCTGAGCATTTCCAATGGTCAGATTGTCACCTTTCTGAGATTCATACGGTACCTGCTTGTTTCCCTTCGTTTAATATGTATGAGTGATCATTTGAGAGTACACATCCAATGTCATTCTTACCCCTTTTCCACACTCAGTGACCAAGCTGGCTGTGTTAGTAGCAGGAGAAAGTGGTTGGGATGGATAAAAACCAACAGTTGTGACTTAAGGCAAGTCAAGAGGCAGGTAGTACAACAACTGGAAGAGATAATGATGGTTTCTCTCTACTTGATTTCAGAAGGTCTTGGACATCTAGCTGCTCATTCCCTGGTGACTCTCTTGTCACCAGGGATAGAAGTTGCCTGTGCAAGGATGTCAAGGCTGTACTTTTTCGGGGGTGATCAATCTCATTCCATTATGAGACATGAGCCCATGGAACAGAGAACACAGTGCAAAGGGAAGCAGACAGCTGGTACAAAGAAGATTGTGAAGGTGTTATAAATCAGAAGAACAGTGCAGTTCTGTAATCTGTTACTCATGTGGTCATTTTATGTAGACTACTGTGTTATGAAACTTAATGTCTAACAATTTGGAGCCACTGCAGAAAAAAATCACTGGTTTTGCTTATTAAGAAGCATTTCTTTCTCAGCTATGTTGTCAGTTTTCCTTATGGTTAGCACTGTCTGCTTTCTGGTTTCTGGACTAATTTTTATCTGTTAGATGTGATCTGTAAAACCATCAATAACCAGAGTTCTACTTAGCTGTTTACTCCTTTCCATGATACACATGCACCTGAGGCCAGCTGAGGGGCCTGGCTTGAAACCATTATTTTTTTAGCATTTGCAGGTCCCTTAAAGCTTTCTTTACAGAGGCATAGACAAAGGCTTTGTTTTTCCTTTGGACTCATCAGAAGTAGCACAAGGATTCACTGGCATGCCCAAATTTAAAGTAAGTTGATAGTAAATAGTCTAAGGAATGAGTCAGTCTTCTAGAGGGCCCTGGGCAACTGCATCTTCTTTCCTTGGCTTGTAGAAAGTATTATATTTCAGGAATACCATTTTCTTCCCTGGCTTGTAGAAACCAAGTGTTGCTTGAGAAAGGATTTGAGGTCTGGGATTCTGGAAATTATTCATAAAGTCAGGGGTTTTATGTTGCTTTTATACACACATTCATATATATATGTAAAAAATATGCACATATACATGCACACACATACATGTTTACATTATTTGGGATAGGGTTTTGATAGTTCTGCTTATTTGTTCATTGGAGTGTCTGGATTTTCTGACAGCATAGTGTTCCAAGTATGAACCTGCCATTTAACCTAACATGGAGAGGGGATCATAACTTTTGTAATTTTGGACTGCAAAACAGTGCCTTGTTCCATCTCATAGTGCTAACTGGAGAGTCAAGAAATAATCCTGTTAGAAGGCTTCGATAATGTCAGAGGCTACAAGAACTTGAAAAAAAAGATGCAATGTTTCTATTAAAAAAGAAAAAAGTTGAAGGGTAGAACTTATAAAGTACTTAATTATTAACAAATCTGTAGAAAATACTACAAATGTATTTTGTTTGCTTAGGCTTATATGTTGCATAATACAAGGGAAACACACCTTAGTCATTGTCTTCCTGAAAACCTTTTTCTTTTAGTTTTGTAATTAAAAAATTCCTTCTGCAAGATCTCAAACCCTTGAAGCAAAAATAAGTAAATCTTTGCAAACAGGAATTTAGTTCACCTACAGCTGAAGCTGTTCCTTTTCAATGCCATCTCAAACAAAAGAAAAGCAATCAGGTTGCATGGTCATGAAGCAATTCGTTACAGCTGCACAGCTTTAGTAGTGGCAAGGGGTGCTTCCTTCCAAATATGATGCTTCCTTCTCTGAAAATAAAACTGGGGGACAAGGGAGCTCAGAAATGCAACGGAGTTTCTTGAAGTTAACTTCTGTGGCTTTAGCACAAGATTTTTTGTTGACACTGCTGTTTTCAGTAAACTACTTAAAGTTTATATAGTTAAAGATGTAAGATGTAAGATTATCTGAAAGTTTCCAACCAGGAATTTGTACTGACCTAAATACATTGTGGGTTTTTTTGTTTTTTTGTTTTTTTTTTTTAAATCCATTTAACTGAAGCCAATGGAACTTCTTTGTACAAACAATCTTTGTATAATCACTGAACAAGAACAGGCATTAGTAAGTACCCAGGCAAGGTGCAATATCCTTTAGAAATCTTTTCCATCTAAGATGAATGGAGGCTAGATTACTAGTGTGATCAGAAAGAGAAAAAGGCATTAGAGAAGTAAAATAAAGAACACAGAGAGAAGCCAGAATTCTGCCTATAGAAAATACCTATTGTACTATCTCAATCACATCTGCAAATATCTGCATTGTTCTGGCCCTGTGTAAATCACAGGGAGTGATGCATGGATGATAATCAGAAGAACAAAGAGATCTCTTAAATAAAATTTTGAAGTTGTGTTAGGGAAGGTTTAGGTTGGATATTGGAAAAAAGTTCTTAATCCAGAGGATGTTTGGGCACTGGAAGAGGCTCCCCAGGGAAGTGGATACAGCACCAAGCCTGACAGACTTCCAGAAGCATTTGGGCAATATTCTCAGGCATATGTTGTGACTCTTGGGGATGGTCCTGTGCAGGGCAGGATGACCCTTGTGGGTCACTTCCAACACAGGCTATTCTGTGATTCTATAAAAATTTCTCAAAGCTTCTCAACTTTATCAAAAAGACAATGATACAAGGGTCCTGATTAATTGCTAAGTTGAATGATAATAAATAAAAATTATTTTTAAAGAAGAAAGAAAAAAATAAAAAGTGAAAGAAAAAAGAAAACAGAAAAAAATACAGGAATGGTATGGTTTGTCCCCCCAAAATGCAACACCCACCACCACCACCAACCATTTCCGGTTTTGTTCCACTACGTAGAGTTTTACCAAAGTTTAGCCTGCTGTATTATATTAATCCCAAACAACTCTGCAGTTGCAAACCTTTACCTACCCCTTCATTTGGTTTAGAAATGGTTTAGTCCCCATTTAGTTAAAGCAGTTGATGTAACACAAACTGAAGCAAGCCCAGCCTGGGCCAGAATAAGCCTGTCCTCACCAGTTCGTGCACAAGGTAATTTGTATCACTTAAGGAAGGTGTTCCCCGTTACAGCTGGGATAATAATTCTTGGAAATATAGTAACCACAAAACTGAAAGCAAGCTCTTTGGAAAGGCCTTGTCTGCAGAGGCGAGAAGCCATCCTATCTTAGAAGGAAATAAACTTCAGGAAGGGCCTTCTCTCCACAAGGGAATGCTCTGCCTTGTCACTGCCAGCCCACGTTACTGAACATTGGTGGCTTTTTGGTTTCATTTGTTATGGCTAGTGACTGTATGAACATTCACTCTCTGTGAGCTGAAATAATGGTGTGGTTAATGCTAATTTCTCAAACACTTAATGATTTTTTAAATAATTCAAGCATTTTCAGAGTTTGGCACCTAGTTTCTGCCTTCAACACAGAAAAGCAACCACGGTGTACATGATTTTTTTACCCAGAATTACATGTGCTTGCAGTTTAAGAGCTGCAAATATCTCCTTTCCCCCCCCTCAGATACAATCAATTATTTAAATGAATATTAAATGTAATTAAATGTAAATTTGAAGTGAAAATAATTGTATAGAAATAATGAGACCCTAAAAATGAAAGTTTAATCAAGACAATACTAATTGGAATGCAAAGCATTTTTGTCTTTCCTCTCTCTCTCTCTTCTTGTATATGTATGCCTATGTAGTATGTGTATAGTATAGAATATGTAACAGCCTTTACTTGTTACTTGTGAGCTTTTGGCTCTCCAGGATAAGGATGCTGATATACTGTAGTGGGTCCAGTGGAGGGCAACCAAGCTGATCAGAGATTGCTGCATGTGAAGTATAGGGAGAGATTTTGTTCAATGTGAAGAAGAGAAAGCTATGAGGGGATCTTACTGTTCTCCAAACCCACATAATGGGAGTGTTGCAGAGAAGATGGAGCCAGACCCTTCTCAGTGGTATACAGGGGCAGGAAAACAGACAATAGGACAATAGACATAAATGAGATCATGGGAGATGTTGATTAGATATTAGGAAATTCTCTTTCACCTTAAGGACGGTCAAACTTTGAAACAGGTGCCCAGAGAGGGTGAGCAATCTACATCCTTCTGAGAGAGCCCAAACTTGGCTGGACAAAGCTCTAAGAAACCTGCTCTTGGATGGGTACTGGGCTGAGCAGAGACCCTTTTTGCTCTAAATTATTCTGTGATTTTGTTTTTTAATAATGCACAACATATTGTTCTAAGCAAATTCTAAGCCATAGTAATTAGGCAGTTCTATCCACCTACTCTCTACTCAAAAAGTTTTTTAAAATCTCCAAAACTGAAAAAAGATTGTGATTC
Source organism: Climacteris rufus (assembly GCA_013398175.1). Classification (NCBI taxonomy): domain Eukaryota; kingdom Metazoa; phylum Chordata; class Aves; order Passeriformes; family Climacteridae; genus Climacteris; species Climacteris rufus. The sequence goes on from VZRZ01008643.1 coordinate 637,319, forward strand.
TTCACTATACAGAAAAGCTGATCCTGTGTTTATGACCAATAGTTGACCATATACAGCATGGGGTCATTATTTTTAGAGGTATGGTTATTATTTTTAAAACTCCTGTTATGAGTCTTATCTATTAACGTAACTTTTATCAGTCTGTTACTGAGACAGGTGATGGCATCGTTTAGGTTATCTGGGCAAGGGTTCTTTCATGAAGTATTATTTTCCTTCAGAAAAAAACCTTTTCTTTTCCTTCCAATGAAAAAGCTGGCCTATGGAATTTTGAGATGTCTGTCGAAATAGTACGTTCAGTGTACTTTGCATTCCTTAAGTGTTGTTCATGCTTGTAGTCCCTGGAAACCATGGGAGTTTGGGTTGCACTGCGGCCTAAGAATATCAGTTTGAACATTTTGTAAGCATAGGTTCTTGCCTTTTATATTTTCATTGCAAGTACCAGTTTAAACTAGAATCCTGGCAGGTTTTCTAGAGAAGATAAGGTTATTTCATGTGGCATATGTATATTTGAATGATCTTCTGTAATATGGAAACTGGACTTTAAATATGTTTGGTAAAGTCTTATTGACCTTCAGTATTTGCCAAATGGCTATGCTGGATTTCATAGACCAATACCTTTTACCTCCTCATTTCTTCATCTAAGAATGACAGTATGATTGAAGCTAAAAATGTGATTTACTATAAATAAGTGATACAAATTTTTCAGGGCATTCAAGGCCCATGGGAGTTTTCAGCCTCTATGCTAAAATACATTTTAAATTCTAAGGGTCTTAAGTTTTTTACTTTGCTTTGTTTTTTCTGGGGCTTAAATGAGGCTTCGCTGTTGTGTCTGAGGTTTTACAGATAACTGGTGATCCATAAAAATTTCTGTGAACCATTTTTTTGTTTTGTGGGTTTGCAAATAAATTGCATATAGCAAACTTTACTTTCACTTTTAAAAGACTGAAGCTTTACTGTTGGAGAATATAGTCCATTTTTGCTGCAAGATGGATGAAAAGAATAATTAGAAAAATGTATTTATGTTATGTATGCGAGACAACTTAAGCATGTTCAGTGTTGTAGGGGCAACAGCAGATAATACAGGAATTGCCATTATTCAGTGGGTTTTTCAAGGACAGCAGGGGGTACTGCAAACTCAGGTTTGTCTGGGTGAATGAAAATACGTGGCTCAGAGCAAAAAAACCCTCCACACTTACAGAGGACTGCTTTTCTGTGGGTTTAAGTCCGTTTTGACAAGTGTTGGTGAAGATATCATTCCCTGAAAAATGTTGTCCTCTATTTATTTACAGGACAGCTGTTGCACTAAACCCCTGGCTATACTGGCTGCCTTGACAGCATGCCTGAACCTCCTATGGGAATAGTTAAATCTCTGCAGAACTTTGGCCTCTCTGCTGCATATGTCAGAGAGTTCAAAACTTTGTGTGTTAAGTCTCTTTTTTGGCTCCTTCGACTCTCATATCGCCTAGATGGAACAGAAAGCACCAAATGAACAAAGTAGGCTTGTTGTTCTGGCTTGACTCAGATTAGTAAATTATACCTCACTTGCAGTACTTAACAAATAACACCCACACATAAATGCTAACTTTATTCTCTCTGCATTGCTTTCTTGAAATATGAGTTTATTAAATCAAGCTTTGCCTTTCTATTTACGTTTACAAAACACACCTCATGAATACATAACCAAGAACTTGTAAAATACATCTGTTTTCTGTAAATGATTTGTACAATCAGGTGTTCCATCTTATTCTGAAAGGAGTGGATTGCATATATGCAGCATGGAATTACTTATAAAATACTAAAATTACAACCTCAACTAGATACTATATTCAGTATTCACTCTATAGTGAATTTTTTATTCAGTATATGCCTCACTGTAACTTCAAAAAGGAAGGCTACATAAAAAATAGAAATCTAAACAGAAAGTTTCCTTGGAAAAGTTGCTAACCTAGGTACAGTCAAACAGTATAATTACAGAATTAAATTTATTTTGGTTCTGACTCTAGCTCTGCTTGAATCTCCTTCAGAATCATAGGAAAGCACGGCATCATCTTATTTTTCCTTTCATTTATACATCGAGAATATAAGCTGTTTGACGTGAGAGGTCACACACTTCAATTCCAATTTTCACTTTGATTCAAAATCCAGTGTAGGAAATAATTCACAAACTTTTAAAGAAGTGTGTTTTGTAGGGTTTCTAAATTTCTGAAGATGTTCTTTTATAAGTTATGTCATAGAAAAAGATCCTTTTTAACACACTGGCTAAGGTTGTTATAAATTGTTTTAAGTTATACATTCAGTCTGAGATAAATTGGTGTTCTGATAGTCACACAGTAATTTGCCATAGCTTTGTATATTAAAGATTGGATTCCTACAGGCAAAATACTTGACTTAACTCATGGGGAATGAGAATTAAAATTCAGGGATGATGAGGCAGAAGGTGGTGAGTTCCATGACCATTACCTGAGGGCTTTTGTGTGTAAGTAGAGCTTGGGACATGTAGGTGGATGAGTGATTGCACTACAAATTGCATAACAGTGTTTTTCTCAGTGGGGATCTTGCATGGATGCTTCCTCTGTACTAGGAAAACTCCCTGAGATGGAAGGATTTTCTGTGATTTGTGGGTCAAGGGATACTATCAACACCCAAGCAAGATTTCTTCACCTAATGAATGAGGGTTAAGGAGTCTTGAAGTCAGAGACAGTGCAGAATCACAGTGATTCATTCTTATCTCACCTCTGCTCAGGAAAAAGAAATCTCTAGTTGTATCAGATATGAAAAAGGAAAACAAATTATAGGAATACAGGAAATGACAGAAATTTAGCAGTATTTATTTTTTTTCTTTGAAAATACTCTAAGAATAGCTACCAGACTGTGCAAAGCTAAACTAATTCTATCTATACCTGGAAGTATATTTTATATGTCTACTATTATATAAGTATGTATAATTCTATGACCGTCCCTAGAAGTGTTCAAGAAACAATTCAACATGGCATTTAAGTGCAATGGTTTAGATGATAAGGTGGTGTTCAGTTAAAGGCTGGACTTCATGATCTTGTATTATTTCCAGCCTTAAATATTCTATACATAAGAATTTGGAGGAAATAGCTACCCTGATTGCTTCAGAGGTGAAACAGCTAAAATGTGTCATGGGGTCAAGCCCAACCATCTACGAACTTTGTAGGCAAAACCCCTGACAACACACAAAGAAACATTAAAATGTTAAGCTTTCAAAATGAAGCTGGCCTCATTCAGGGAATGTCAAAATTAAGGCTACAACAAACATGAGTCAATCCTGAAGCACCACACTTTTAAACCAGTGGCCTGTAAACTACTGATGGACTACAATATTTATTCCCATACATACTGCAAAACTACCAAAATGGCCAAAACCAAACTTTGTATTTTAGTTATTTACTTAGATAAAGCAATCATGGAAGTGCTGCATTTGCATGGAAGTCCTCGGATTTTTTTCAAGAAGCTTAGGTAGATCTTTGACTAAAACACAGGAAAGCACCTTTATGATGATACTTCATGTAACATCTTCGTGGCACAGTTAGGGAGAGAAATTGAACTCCTGGAACCAATCCAATGTGTTAGAAAGCGTAGTTTATTGTTTGCCCAATGCAATAAAAGAATTACAGACAAAATATTATGTGATAGCCTGTTTTCTGCTATACATAGAGGGTCAGAGTTAATTCTGACATTTTAGTATTTATTACATAGGCAACTTAACTTAATTAACATTGTTTTGACTGCAGCAAAATTATGAACAACTGAGAGCAGAAATTTGAAACAGAGTATTAGAGTAGTGTATAACCTTGTTTGTCACAGCCCCTATAGGAAAGAAAAGAAAGAAAAGAAACAAAAAGGAAAAAAACAGCTACGCGATGTAGCTGTTCAGTTACTAAACTGCATTTACCACCCGACTGACACCCCATAACTTGTAATGGATCTAACTCTTAATTCATTTCTCGAAACGGATCATGTACGATTGAGCTGGTTTAACCTTGGTTAGATGCCAGGTGCCCACTAAAGCCAGTCTATCACTTCCCTCCTCAACTGGACAGGGGAGAGAAAATAAAATGAAAGGATCATGAGTTGAGATAGGGACAGGGAGAAATCGCTCACCAATTAACGAAATGGGTGAAACAAACTTGACCTGGAGAAATTAATTGAATTTATTACCAACCAAAATCAGAGTAGGCTAATACAAGGAAAACAAATTGTAAAAACACCTTCCCCCCACCTCTCCCTCCTTCATATGTCCCACAGGATTAGTTGGTTAGAGCATGGTGCTAATAGTGCCAAGGTTGCAGCTTCAATCCCTGTATGGGCTGTGCACTTGAGTCAGCCTTGATGATCCTTCTGGTTCCTTTCCAACTAAGAATATTCAGTTGATGATATTTGTAGATAACTTTACTCCTGGTTTTCTACCTCCTCCTCCCCAGGAAGGAGATGGGAAATGGTGGTTCCAGTCAGTTCATCGCATGTTGTTTCTGCCACTGCTTCCTTGTCCTAAGGAAGATGAATCCTTTCCCTGCTCCATTGTGGGGTCCCTCCCATGGGAGACAGTTCTTCATGAACTTTGCCAACATAAGTCCTTCCCACAGGCTGTAGTTCTTTGGGAACTGCCCCAGTGTGGACCCTTTCCATGGCTTGCTGTCCTTCAGGAACAGAATGCTCCAGTGTGGGTTCCCCATGGGGTTACAAGTCTTGCCCAAAAAGCCTGCTCCAGCATGGGCTCCTCTGTGTGTTTTCCCATGCATATATCTCAAATCTTATCTGAGGAGGTTATCTCTAACATTATCCATTTAGCAGTGCTAACCTGAAACTTAACAATAAAAACTTAAGGTATAGTAATACTTTTGTTAGATATTCACTAGCAGCTAAGCTAACAAGCAGCCCACTTTACAGAAAACATGAATTAGTTGTGGAGTGGTAAGTGCTCTGATCATGCTTACCTGGGCTAGATTGGCACCAGGAACTGAGAGCAAAAGTGTCTCAGGCACTGTCATCCACATAATGTAAAGCCTTCATTTCATCAGCTGATGTGTTTTAGTGCGTGACACAAGGAATATATTGTATAAGCATCTTTTTCTAAAGGACTAAGCTGCATTTATGTTCTGAAATTTTATGTGTCAAAGTCGACTCTTGATTAAGTTAGTATATACCTAATGAACTGAAAGCTGTTGATTTAAAACATTACAAGGCAGGGAAGAATCCAGACTACTCCTACAGTGTTTGCAATCTCCTTTCTAGATCTGTATCTGTAACAGACACCACACATTTCTAATGAGGATACTTCCCATTTGTACACCTGTTACAAGCCCTTCAAAACAAATTGTCTGCACATTTTGATATTAACACAGTTGCTTCTATAAACTGTGCCATGATAAGTATATTTGTACAGCTCAGAGCACACGACCTTCACATTATCTCTGTAGCAATGTGAACTGCTGTCAAGAAATGTGGGGTTTAATCTGACTAAACAAGATATTTTCTTAAACATTGTTTTGTCTTTTGGGATCAGATCAGTAGAAAACACTTGTGAATTTAAGCAGAACTTGGACTGAAGCTTTAGCATAAGCACGTGTTTCTTTTTCATTGTATGCGTTTTAGATTAAAAAAGTGTAAGAGTAAAAAACACAGTAGACTAAAGATTAAATACTAAATAATAAATAATTAAATCCAATGTTTTACAGATTACTCAAATGCATTTACAATAACCTACATAGTAGATAGGAAATGAGATTGGGAGGTTTTTAGAATGTTTCAGTGTAGAGAACATAGCCATGTTTAATGAAAGATGAACAGTCTGCATTTGCTAGAAGTGGCAGCTGATGGTTTTAGGCTTTTCTAATCAAGGAACCTAGAAATAGCTAAGTAGACATGTAACCTTCATCTCCCAGGTTATAAAGCGAGCCTGTGCTTTATTCTCCACATCATAGTACCACCCAGTTTGGCAATGTTTCTGGCATCCTTCTTAAGGAAGTGTCAGAATCGCCAGATTGCCTTAGCAGGAAAGCTGCAGGTCCAGACTATTTCCCCAAGGAATGCACTCGTGGGAACTGGCAGGATCCCAGCTGTTGTGCCCCAAAACACTGTGTCCCCCAGTAGATTCAAAATCTGAAAAGGTCTGATTCAGAGCTCAAGTACAATAGAGAAAAAATGCTAAAAATCTCCTGTACAGCAGGACTAGCTCATTACGAGTAATGTAAATGCAGGCGAATACTACCCCACTGAAGTGGGGGAGTGCTTTCACATGGGCTTCAAGAATACCACAGTGTTGTCCATAAGAAAGTCTGGGTAAGCATGTAATCCCAGCCATGTATGTCTTATTCCTGTAAAGAATCCCTTTCCTAACTAGTCTCCTTTCAAATGATTCCGGTGATTTTCTCTGTGAATAAAGACTTGGCCTATCATTTGAGCTCTGAATTCATGGCTGGTACATATTTAAAAGTCCCTGTCACAAGACCAAGGATTTAATTGTCACTTTGCTTACCAGTCCCTCCAGAGAGGTTAAAGCATGTGGGAGCAAAGGTGCATATGTCAGTTGTTCCCATGGAAAACTGAAAGACCTCCAAATATCCATAACCATTGATATAACACTGTTCAGCTACTAAAAATTGCACAGTCTTTAAGTGGAAAAGGTAGTATTCCCTTCATACTCCCAACTTGTCATCTTCTGCATAAAATACTTGTTTCCCCAGATGAGGTTTCTCTTAAGAGATAAGACATCTTTCCTTTTTTTCCTTCTGTACTTAATCATTTCATCATCCATTATGTAGTCCATCTGCCCTCTTGTGGTTTCCTTTTTGATCTTTCCACTTTTACTTTGCAGTTTTCAGAGACTTCTTGACTATTTTATATTTCCTGTACTCTAAGTGTGGGATGAGCTCACGAGTCAAGTTTCACCTCACAATGTATTTTTCTAGTCTGAGTAATTCTGAAATCCTTTTTTAGTGCTAGATGAGGCTGGGAATTAGTTGCAGCCCTGGTAAGACATCCAGTATCATGAACAATACAGTCAGTTCTTTTAGGACTTTTCCCAGTTTCTCTCACAGTCTGAGGGGAAAGTCCTTTCTCCTAACTCTCTGTTCTAAATTGTTTTTTAAGGTTTTTCTCTGCTGACTTGTAAGACTTTTTCTTGGAGATAGAACCTTTAACTAAGAAGTAGCCTGTGCTACCCTTAACCTGATGAGCACTATGCCCTATGTATTAACATTATTGATGTCAGTAGGGCTATTTGTTAAAAAATGCTTTCTAAGAATGGCTTTATATTCACCTTGGCAAACTCTATAGGGCAATAAGAGTGGAAAAAAGTCTTCTTCCTTATTATCCTTTATTCTTCAAATGGACTAGTTACTAAAGCTCAAATCCTGCCATTATCATGAAAGAATGTATTTGAGAAGAAAAGTTCTTCTTCACACTGCTTCCCAGTGTGTCACTATCTGGTGCTGAACACAGATCACTGAAAAGAAATCTAGGATTTGATTCCTGGTTGTTTGCAGTTTTGACGTTTTAAAAATGCTTTTCAGATCTGTCCTCCCAGATGGGGCAGCTGAGGTGTGTGTGGCAGGTGGGTGGCAGGAGAGAATATTCTACAGCACTTCAGCAGGAACAAGGTTTCTCTCTGGTTCTCTTCTAAGTACTGCATGGTGCAAGCTTTTTAAAAAAACTTCTAGAGATGGCTGAGGTGTGTGCAAGAATTTGCTGAATTACTTACAAAGACTTAAGTAAATTGACGTTTATTTTCTTCTTATTTTGATTTCCAAGAACTTTTTTTGTTATCTACTTCTGAACCCTGTCTTTGACAAAAAATCCAAACACAATGGCATGAACCCCTCCCACCCTTTATGGCTCCTTTGAGACTCACAAAACAACCCTGTACCTTGCTTAATGAGACCTGAGAAGTGTACGTGTGGGGAAAGTTCAGTGCTGAAAACTCCAACTGTTTGTCAAAGATTCCCAGGACAGGGCGTAGAAAGTGAGAAAAATAAGAATGGACCACTGCTACATTTTTATACTCCTTAGCTTGGAAAGAACAACTTAACATTATTGCTAAAAGTACCCCATAGGCATTTCTAAGCCTATATGAGCTCTGAAAATTTAGGAAACTGGAAGCTGCTTCCAGGAAGCCTCAGGGTGTATCTGTATAGAGAGCTGCAGGCAGACGGAGGGTGCTCATCCCACACTAAGTTTACTGGCTGCAATCCAACTGTGAGCAAGGGCCAGGTACAGCTATTTTAGCACAGTCCTGAGCTTCAGCTAACATGCCAGCTGCCTCTGGGACAACAGGCTCTTGTGTGAAGAGAGTATTGTTTCCTTTCAGAAATTCCTCCTTTTGCGTTGCTACTCTCACAGCCACTGAAAACAAAATTTCACCATTTGTAACTGGATCACGAATCCAAACCAACCTTCCCTCCTTCCCTCCTTCCCTCCTTCCCTCCTTCCCTCCTTCCCTCCTTCCCTCCTTCCCTCCTTCCCTCCTTCCCTCCTTCCCTCCTTCCCTCCTTCCCTCCTTCCCTCCTTCCCTCCTTCCCTCCTTCCCTCCTTCCCTCCTTCCCTCCTTCCCTCCTTCCCTCCTTCCCNCTTTATCCCTTGCTTTATTAATGAAGTCAAATTCTTTTCAATCAAACAAAAAACAAGGTCCCAAAAGATGGTGCCTGGCCTTACAAGAACTGGAATGAGCACTAACATATCTACACTACCATGCCTCAAACTTAGTTTAACTTCAGTAAATCATAAGTATCTGCTATCTGTGATTGTTTATTGTGCAGGATAAGAACTTATATATCAAGACTCAGAAGGAGAGAACATAGTTATTACTCTTGCTCTCTTTCCACAAAGCAAAAATAAACTTATGGCGTCAGGGTGATACACCCTTCTAAATGGAGCTCCTCTGGTGTGAGCTGTAAAGTGCAGCCAGTTTTATCTACAGACAGATGCTCCAGTTGTGTAGGTGTAGAGGAAAGAAGTGTATTGTCTGTAGAACAAGTAAACCAAACCAAAATAAATCCTATCCTGCAGACTCTCAGAAGTTAATTTTTACCTTAAAGCTTCGTTGTTTCCATCAGAAGTTAGGGGGTAGAAAGTAATTTAATTGTTTCAGTTTATCCTGAATACCTGTGTAACTTAATTTTGACTGAAGTAGAAGATTTTTCTGTTCATTTTAGGACAAAACCCCAGTTTTATGTCACACATTTTGCCTTCAAAATGACTTCAGTTGATATTTTAAACTTTTTCTAATTTACACTTAACAAGAATATCAGAAGTCTGCAGAGGTTTTGGCATTTATGAGAATAAATTTGGTCAGCAACAGTTACTTAATGCTACCCAAAAGTTACTTTAGTAATTAGACAGTCTGGGCTAAATTCTGTGATGAAATAACTGACACAGTTTAGTAACTTCTGTGAAAACTCAGCAGCAGTTACAACCATGAAAACCTATCCTGACTTTATTTTTTTGAAAGAACAGTCTTCATGTGGCTTCTGTGAAATGTAACACTTTTTTTTTGAGCAAAAGCGAATTTAGTAAAATTAAATTTGTCCTATGATATAACACTTAAATCTAGTTACTAAAAGGTTAGTTTTCCTAAGTCATTGCAGAGGAGTAAACAGGGATTCCAAGTGTAGGCTGTGTTTTTTTAAGAAATGTCTGAGGAAAATAAAGAAGTATGGTAAAGCGGGGCAATTCATTGTTCTGTATTGTTCTTGGGAATGTGTATGAAAAATCAAAGGCTTTTGAAGTGTATCTGGCTTTGTTTTTCAACTGCAGTATTTCTGAGTTTAAGTAGAAGTAATATTCACTTAAAAAGTGCAAGCAGCAAATAGTTCTCTTGTGTAGCTTATTATACTCTTATGATGTCACAAATATTATGACATTGTAATATCATAGTTCAAGACAGATTGAGTTATACTTCTGCTGCTTCTCTGCTGATAGAGTTGACATTTGTGGTGTACAGGAATAGCCATGTTCAGTTAATGAACACCGGTGTCATTACTCTAGTGTCTAATAATGAACTCTGGTAATGAACACTAGTGCCATCAGTTTTTTGAATCCTGACAAACAGAGCAGAATCGAAGACTATTACAGAATTAATATGACCTGCTAATAGCAAAAGTCTTTCCCTCATAAGGCATATGTATAGTACAGAGAAGTCCTGTTTCTGAAATTAGGCTAGACCATTATACCTGGAATTCAGCTGACCTTGAGTTAACAAAACCCCAAATAGCCTAACAAATAGCTGCAGTGACAATTCGTTGGTACCCCAACAAGCAGCAGAGTGTGATATTATCAGAACCCAATCTCATTCATATTATGCATATCAAAGGGAAGTTAGAGTGATTTTAGAATAGAGAAATTAAAACCAGGAAACTGTAAGCCAGTTTTCATCAGCTTGCATTAATAAAAATATTAAAGGCTCTATCAGCTGACAGTCTAAATTGGTATCGCTGACTTTTGCAGGATGGCAATAATATACATCAGGAGACCTTTAAATTTAGCTAGCATCTAATCTACGTCAAGTACTGTTCTTTAAACCTGCTCATGTGAAGTTGTAAAATAACCAAATGTTGAAAACTCCTGTTGTTTTTAGGAGGAACTGGACTACTTCAGTGCTCATGTTCAGTTATGAGTACACATTTTTGTAGTAAGAGATGGAAAATAAAAATGATAGTAACAGAAGAGAGTATGAGCTGTGTTTTGTGGGCTTTTTTTTCTTGCTGACATTCAAAAGCACCTTGAAGAAAATTACCAAAAAACTTTTTGAGAGTTTTGTGTCATTTCCAGTAGCAAAAAAAAATGGCTCTGATAGCTTAGAGGAGCCAAGTTGTATCCTAGTGTTACAATCAATTGAGCCTTCTGCTTGTGATTAGAATTCATCTTGTGCTGAGGCTAATGCAAGTGTTACTACATATAATGACCTGAAGAAAAACCAAGAAAGTTCCCTTATATCATCCCTTTTTCTTTCATTTCTTTGAGACACTTCCTAACCCCAGCACTTCATGGAAGTTCATTCTTTCATCCTACCTCCTTTTAACCTTTCAGTTCTCCTGAATGACTAATTCCTTCCTCACTCCAAGGGTGAGGGACTTCTAAACCCATATTGGATGGGCTGATCCAGTTATTAGGATATTTAGTAGTTTCAGCTCAGCCCTGAGTATGTATTCAGATGATTGTGAAACAAGTCTGAAAGACTGGCAATGGTTAAACTATACTTAGTCTGTTTTCAATAAGCTTTAAAACACGTGGTATATTGAAACCAATTATTTTCATTGAAGTAATTTTTAAATCTCACTATTTGAAGATGCACAGGTATGTAACAGCAAACTTAGTGGAACTGCATTTCTGCAGTAGCTTTTTTCACTACTGCTGCAGTGTTCTGGTTTCCCCCTTCTGTTCAGAGATTAAAAAAAGTTGGCAGTAGGGCTTGTTTGAGTACATTAAAAATGTAGGTAACCATTAAAATGGTATTATAAAATCTTCTTCTCAAGTAAGAGAGATGTAAGTCATAGGTGTTATGGTGTTGCTTATTTGTTCTTTTCAAGTGGTCAAAATACTAAAAAGAAGTATGAAAAATGTCCAGTTACACCCCAACACATAGGTTAGACTGGGTGCAGTCCCTCTGGCCGTAGCACTTCTTGTCCTAGTGACTTAAACCAACAAAGCAGGCCCTGTCACTATAAGCTTACTCAAGTTCATGGCCAGTGCTGTGAAAAGATCTGTGTCTCATCTACATGGGCAACATAACCTTTCCTATATTCCTTTCGCTTTTGAAATCACCTCTGTAACAGGTTAATAGAGAATTTGCTACTTTGGGTTAACCTGACTAAGCTAATAATACACAGGAAATTCTAAACCCACCAAAGGTAATGTAAGAGCGAACTAAAGGATAGCAGAGATCACTAGTCTTGCAAATTCTAGAGCACAGAGGTGTCCTTGAAAAAGCCATCCTCAGGGGGAGCGTGGTTACTAGCAGTTTCAGCAGAGAGATCATACCCAGAATGATGCTCATAAAAACGCTGTTCTTTCATCAGTTTGAGGTCAGGTTGAGTAGATTGAAAAGGAAGGGAGAGTTTTCCTTATGTCATCCCAAGAAGAACCACTGGAGTGAAAGCCTTGCCTACACAGGGAGAAGGAGGAGCATACATCTGTCTCATGCAAAGGACCGAGAATGGAATTTTTTTCACTATAAACAGTATTAATTCTTGTAGTAAAACATGGTCATACTGGCAGTGTAGCAAAACAAACCTCCTTGTGTGATTTATGCTTTTCTCTTCTAGCAAGTGTAGTCTCAAGAACACCAGTCAAAGACTTTGTCCAGCTGTTACATTCACACAAAGAAGCAGTATAAATGAAAGTGTTATTGCTGCCAATCATCAGACCCTCTGAAGGAGCTTCTGTCCTCTCTGAATACTATGGGGCACAAACATTGGTCACTATTGAGTATTGTATTTTTGATGTTTATCACTGTAAATGCCACAATGTTGAATAGATAAAGACAAATAGGATAATCACTGGACTAGCTACATCAAAAATGTCCTGATTTTTATAAACATGCACCACTTCTGTACTTCACATTGTGCCACCACCTCCAATGGGGAAGACTGATATGTCTTCTTCACTTAAGCAGACTCCAAATAAATTTTCACCCTTTCTAAGAAGATCTGACTGAGTTCCCACTCCTGTGGATCTCCCTTGATCAGTCTTCCAGAAGTAAAGTCAGTCAGCAAAAGACCATCTCAGGACCATACTCAGTGCTAAGAAAGAAGAAAGGACAACCTGATGAAGAAGCCCAATCCAGCAACAGTTCACACTACCTGTGTCTGTCTTACAGCCTCTTGTCTTCTTGTCTTCTTGTCTTTGTTTTTTATCTTCTCCCAGGAGTCCCATGGTCTCTGAGCAGCCTGATCACTTCAGACAGGTTGGGCTGGGAGTGGATGTGATTGTGCAGATGTGCCTCACTTTCCCTGAGGAACATGTCAGAAACTCAGTACTATTTAACTAAACCACTGTTCTGATTTCTGAAACTTGCTCACATACGCTTCAGCATGGCCAAACAGTAAACACGGCACAATGGTGTTGCATACGTCACTGAACACCTTTTCTTTCATTGCAAGAGTAATGACTGAACCTGCAACATCACTCATGGATGCTGCATCAACACACAGCATTGCTTCATTACAGAAAGGCTCAGATTTTGACAAATCCACAAAGCAATGTAGAGGTCATAGAGGATCATGTCTGAATGAAGATCATGCTTCAGTATGAGTCATTCAAATAGGAGGAAAGCGGCACTGTACTGCCTCCAAGTGAAGCAGCGTAAGTTTCAAATGACTGCAACTGCTATCTAAACATGAGCAGTTCTTGATTGCTCTTTTCCTTCAGTTTGCCCAGGAACATTAAAGGGCAGGTTGGTATTCCAGACACAAGAGCATCACTGACCACCATTTGGAAACCACTGAAGGAATTCTGCCTGAAAAATCTGTGGGTTTGTTGTATTTATCTTCTGTCCTGTGTCAGAGGCAGTTCAGTATCTATTCTCCCCTTTGACATGGGACTTTACAAGAAGTTTAAAAAGTGTACATGGCTCCTGGATGAATGCAAGTGTGATCTAATGCACTGAGCAGCACAAATATTAGCAGTTGCTGCTTATTAAATCACTTTACCCTAACAATATATTTCCAGAAAGAAGATACTGTGGTGCTTTTAAACAGCTTTGCATAATCAGCACAGAGCTTTTGATTGTATGTATTTGCTGCCACTCATCTGAGTCACACTGTGCAATATGCCCAAAGCATAATAACCATCAACACTAAGCATGTAAATCTTCAATGGCCTGGTCACTGTTTGTCTTACTTCCACCTGGAACTGCTGCTCCTTCAATAAAGTCAATCCATGGACTGGTCTTGAATATCAAATATAGCTGTGACTTCAAATGACATAAATTTGCAACCTGGATTACTCTCAGTCCAAATAAATTTGACCCTTCCTCCCTCCCTGTAAAAATGTCTGAAAGGAGATTTCTGCAACAATTGGCTGAGTCTTCTGTAATACAAGCCATTTTTATGATTCACGTGCCTGTGGATGAAGAGAGGGTGCAATTCAGGTATACTTGCTGCTTTCCCTGCTGTCCATGTGCAGTTCCATCCAGAAATAAGGACAGCATTTTTCCTGGCTGTCATAAGTGTGTCCTAAATTGAATACGCCCTAGTGGTCCCAGAAGGACGAGTAAATACTCAGCCTTGGTGAACTTTGCCATTCTTGCTGAACAGGAGAGCCCATGTGAGGTGCATGGCCAAGCCTGCTGGAGCTACTTGCTTTCTGTGCCAGAAAAACATCCCAACATTTTGGCATCGTGGTAAGAAATGAGAGCGGAAAGGCGGAAAGTGTGAGGTATGCTTAGAGAGCAATACTAATGAAGCACCATTTCCAGGCTAACTGAGCAGATTCTAAGCAGCTCACTTGGGTGGCAGATCAGAAGTGGCTCTACAGAGAAGTTCAGATGCAGGGGCTTCATGCTTATCCTTGGAAAGTACTTTTGTAAGGTGTTGAAGACCTCTCTGCCAGAGCTTTCTGGGTGAGAAGAGAAGGAATAAGATGGCTCTTGCCCTTGGGAGAACTTTAAAAAAATATAACTGAAGATATACATGTTGAATTCTTTGAACCATGTCTTGAGTAGACGACCTGCCTCCTGTTGATTTAATGTAGAACTTTCACAAAAGTGTGACTAAAAAAGTTAGGTTTGTTAGAGGCTTACCTCAGTGGGATGGATATTATAAAGAAATTAAATTTAAAGAACTGTGGATATCTTTAAGGAACTCAAATATTTTAAGGAATGCATTTTTTTTTGCTGTAAGAAAGTAAAGAAAGGAAAACAAAGAGAGATTTTGAACTTGCTAAAATACAAAGATGGAAAGACTTGAAAAAAGTATTTTCGATCTTCATCAAAATGTAATCTATATTTTAATCCTTTGACCGCCTGTGTGAAGCACCATGCAGTCTTCTGAATGCAAAATGTGAAATTCATTCCTTTCACATTGTTCTGCAGAATTGTACTGTTTTGTCCAACCATATTCACATCTCACAAGCTGTCAGAATACTGATGGGAGATATTGACCCTCCATCCCCTACTGGGAATAAAAAAGGATTGCATCTAAATGGCTGTGCTATAAATAGTTAAAGCTGGTGATATTTCTTCAGGACAGCTCTCGCTGGCTGTCGGTGAGCTATCCTAGAACAGCACTTCAGACAATGCATGTTTCTTGCTCCAGGGCATGCAGGGAAGAGGACAGAGTCCACAAAAAGATGATTGTCACCAGGTGGCACACCTTGTGGTGTGCAGAAAGATGCCTTTCTTGCCTTCCCTGGAGAGACAGAATTTATCACCTGATATAGTTGTGCAGCACTTCTGGAGAAAGTTGCCTATATTGGTGTCAGAAATTTGTGGCTATTTTTTGCTGAGGTGCTTCACAAAGCTAAAGGGTTAATCAGCAAGTTGACATGATATTTTCTTTTTAAGGAGCCTAATTTTAAAACGCCATGTCTTTTAATACAGTGTATTATCTTACAAAAAAAAAGTATAGAAGTTACACTAAACTATAACAATTACAAGTGCCCAAGCCCAGAACAACCACTGACAACCTGAGTTAATTTGTGTCGTCCTTCTCATCCTCCCCTTTCAATGCCATATAAGTCCATAGCCAGGTCTAATGTAGGACAAGGCACACAAATTGCATAGGCATTCAGACCTGTGTTGTATGGCTTTCTTGGCAGTGAAGCTGTTTCTGTCTTGAGTTTTAAGGGAAAGAAAAGAGTTTCTCCTGCTGCTGAGTTCATGCGCTTTCTGCAACCCGTAGCCCACAGTCACAGACAGTAGTGCAGTCTGAATATTACAGATCTACGAATGAACTTTTGCATCTAAAAAGACACTAGAGAGTAAGAGCAGACTTGTGAGACACTGACTCAAACTGGCACTCAGATCCTTGTTCAGATCTTAGCTTTATTGCAATCTCTATCTTTCCTACGCTGGGCAAGTCACTGAGAATAGGTACACTTCTCTCTGGAGGTGTAATTGCAGCTTGGGTTTACTTATGTGGGCTAACTTTAAATTAGCTCAGTCAGTCATAACTATGGATGGCAGGTTGAATTTCAGTGCACTGCCATAGTCTCTTTGGGTCTGTGAACAGACATTCAGTAGGTAACATTGTGATTTAAGTGTTGTGCACTACAGTGTTTACTATTGTGCCTAAAATCTAAGGAAGCAACTGTGAAGATTTGACCTGGTATAGATTGAAATGTGAATAGTGTTTTAGGACTACAATGGATTTGGTTGGTTTGTTGTGCAGTTCCCAGCTGTGTTAGTGAAACATAATATGTTCTTGCCCAGGCTTTTGTCTGTCTTGTCTACTTAAACAGTGACCTTTTTGGGACAGGAAATGTCTTTTATTTTATGTTTATACAGCAAATAAGGCCTGGATCTTCATTGTGATTTAGAACAGTTATTGAAGTTATGGAGCCACTTCTTGTCTACATTTCATAGTATCTTGTTTCATGAGTCCCTTGCATGAAGTCTTTAATGAGATGTGTTGCTGAGCTCTTCTGCATGAAGGGAATCCAGCTAGACAGAAACTATCCTCAGGTTTCTCAGGTTGTGTGCTCTTTTTCATTCTTTTCTCTTTTGCATAATTCTGAAGCAGTGCTTTGGACTGTAGGGAAAATCCATTTACAATGGCAAAGAATCTTGCTCTGCTTATATTTGGTGTTCTGGGAAAAATTAATAATTTGCATCACCTTGAAACTACAAGGTGAGTAATGATCATCTTCTCTACCTTTTGTAACAAAACCCTTGTTTAATCGTGAAGTGATATCTCTATCTAATGAAGTAGGACCAACTGTTAACTGTGAGCTTTCTATTTTGATTAGAAGAAAAAGGTTCATAGTCTCAACCAAAAGTGCATGCTGTTCTGAACAGGTCCTAGTTCTTTACCAGCTCAGATATTCTTTGTGTATGTTAGTGTTGTCAGCTGTGGTAGAAAAGAAAAACAATGTAGAAAGTTTCCGTTTTCACTATTTATGAGAATGGGGATTCAAAAGTATTAGTGTCATAAATCACCTGAGACAAGTGAAATGTGTTATTCCGTACCTTATAATGTTGTAACTTTGCCATTGGAAACAGTTGCCTAGCTAGGAACAGAAATCTGTGTGGGCCACAGGTTATGGTAGATGGGCAATGACAAAAGGTCTGACTTTATGGCAGATCATTTGTGTTGCAAATGATTTAGAGCAGATTCAGAGTTGGACAGGCTGGGGTCAAATTGAATGAGCTGGTGCCCACCCATGGCTGCACCTTTTGTTGGAAGGACGGGTTTACATTTAACAAAGGTTTAACAGAATATTTCAGATGAAAATACTGTCCAAAGCAGTGACAAATTTGCCAGGTACTATGTTTCAGCTTCAGGAAAAAACTCAAGCCCAGGCATAGATTTAGGACGTGTGCAAGGATGTGGATGTCTAAAGTCAGCACAGCTGTTGGTGTCAGTGCCAGCTACACTTGGTCATGGTAGTTGCTCCGTGTAATGTGCTGGACATTCATCTGCACAGACAGTGTTTGGTACTTACAGGGATTTCCTTTTCCCAGGGATTTGTAAGGGATCTATGAGCCAATGCTTTGGCTGCAGAGTAGTCCAGGATAATGTATTGCAATTACAGGAAAGAAAAAACAACATAGTGCTTTTTTGGTGTGTTTTTTTGTGTGTGTATGTGTGTATGGGGGTTGTTTTTTGTTTGTTTGTTTGTTTTTGTTTTTTAATGGCGTTTTTGTTTGTTTTTTTGTGGGTTTTTTGTTTGGTTGGTTTTTGTTTTGGTTTTTGGTTTTCTTTGGGTGTGTGTTTTTTGGTGTGGGTTTTTTTTTATACTTCTGAGGATTTTAGAAGAGCAAGATAAAGTTCAGAACTGGCCATCTCTAGAGTTGTATGAATTTTTTTTGTTTGTTTGCTTTGTGTTATTACTTTCAACTATTATTTGTTCTGTAACATGATGTACACTGACAAATTCAGTAACATTGTCCTTGTATTAATCCTTGAGCATAATATTTTTAATGAAATTCTAGAACGAGTGAACTTAACTCCATGGCTAGTTCTCTTGATTCCATCCAGTACTGTTTGTTGCTTAAGGGACTCTAGAAAAGAAGAACATTTTACTGTAACATGTTAACACTGCTGAAAAGGGACATGAAGATTGCTTACCAGGAATATGTGTTGTAACTTTCTTCAGATGATAACGTCTGACCTTGCTGTGTTCTCTTTGCTTTCTCAACAGGTTCATGTGATGTCCTTATTAATCTTAACAGCTTATTAAGTTTATGTTATTTCAAAATAGGCAGAATTAATGTGTTTTAGGATCATCCATAGTTTTGAATATTCTCAAAACATCTAAGTTAATCATCTTGTTACACACGGCTATAGAATTGTTACAAAATGATGACTCTGGGCTAAGTCCTTGACTCTCCTCAAAATATTGAAACACGTGATTTGTAAAACTTGTTTTATGGTGTTGTCCTTTGTGTAAAGCAAAGTAGCAAATTCTTTTTGTTTGTGCTTGCATTTACAAGTCTGAAGGCAGCAGCACATTTTCTTTTTTCTGTCTATCTTTTCTCCTTTGTTTATTACTGAAACTCAACCTGGAATACTGAATAGAAAAAAAACCTTTGAGTAGAAGGAAATATTTCACAACCAGGTTTTGCCAAAACATGTAGAATTTCAGAGAAATTTGAAAGAAGATGTTATCCCAGAAGAAATATTACTTAGCTTACTTATTTATTTATTAAACGGATCTGTGCCATATTGATCTAAAACACAGTACTGCTAGAAAGTTGCTATTAAAACTGACAGGCACTATGAGCTTTGATGAATCTTGCTTGCAAAGCAGAAACAGAACTGGTAGGAATTTCATGGAGTCCCCCACTGATTATGACCCAAATTAACCTGTTTTACTCTCTACTGAGAAGACTGAGCATTCATGCTGTCAGGTCCTGTGTCATGGGATGCAGTAACCTTCTGCTGAAAGACAGTAATTAACAGGTACACAGAGTAACTTCATACATTGTTCCAAGTCATGCCACAGTTCTCCTAGACTGCCTTGTATTTTGCTGACAACAACTTGCTGGGGAAAATGGTGTTGCCTAATGTAAGCTATGAAATAGTTTGACTGTTACATTATAGAACCTTTTCTACAAAAGAAAGTGGGCTTTTTGTTTGCTTGTTTATTTTTAAATAAGGCTCCTGGTAATGTGCAGCCCTTCACATTATCTGCTTGTATGTCATGACTATGCCAGTGAGTGTATTGAGCAAACAAAACCAGACTCAGCCAAAAATTGGAACAAAAGCAAAAATACTGTTGTAGAGGAAAGTAGAGCTTTAATTTGTACGTTATTAATGGGTGTTTACTGAAGTTGATTGAAACAAGTTCACACAGAAAGAGTTAACACTTGCAATGCAAGGAAATGCCACTGCCCTCTAGAAAATGTTTCATTACTTTGACTGTGCAGCTATGAGCGTGGAAGACAAAAAAGTAGGATTGAATATTTGTTACTAACCTCGATCCTGTTGTGTACATACCTTGCTATTTATTCTCCATTTGAGAAATTCTACAATTTGTCACATGTATGACCAAGGTAGCCTGTTGCCAAGCCCCAGCTGAGTTTGTTTGACTGTCCTCACCTGAGCTACTAGATCACAGCAGATGCAAGGTAACCTGGCTATTGAGAACTAAGCTAAGTTGCATTGTGCCACATTGGCTGTGCACTTGGAGTGAGCATCAATTATTTTTCTTCTCATGTATTTAGGAAAATAAATGCTGCACTTCTAAACTGTGATACATAACAATATAACATAACTATATCAAAAATTATGTTGCCTACTGAAGCTGTAATTTTAAAAATTACTAATTATGCAAGCTTAATGTTGTTTTTTAATACAGAAAGTGAGTTTCTAATACCTAACCAGCATTGGTCATCCATCTGCTTGACAGAGGATACAGCAAAAATCTAAACTTCATTCTTGTCTTAACCAATCCTGAGGCTTTCACAGGAAGCAATCCTGAGGCAGCCTTTGAAAGGTGCTCATGTCCCATGCAAAGGCAATATTGCTTCTCTGCATAGCTGGTCTGCTAAGGCATCTAACTAAGCAGCTCACCTAAAAATGCTCTTTTACTTTTAGTATGGAGCTTAGCCAATGTCTGAATCCATTTTAGTGATTAACTCTGTTACCTTTTGATATGTCTGAAGTATGTACAGTTTTTGCATGACCAAACGTTTTCAGGCTTAACAAAACCCACACTCTTCTCTAGTGTCTATGGATTGTCCAGGTCCTAACATTTCAAAGGTTTGCAAGATCCTCTCCTTATGCCTGCGAGGATATAAATAGTGTTCTGTTTAATTAACATCAGCAAAGGCATGTTGAAATAGATTTGGTCTGTTACTGGCTTTTTCCATTTCTTAATTTCAAGATGTTAAGCTTTCCAAAAGAAATATATCCTTTCTTTTTAAGGAGGAGAAATGTCTTCCTGTTTCTTGAGAGGAATTGTTTCAATTCAAAAGTTCATTTTATTGGTGAGAAAGTAGTGAGGAAGTGAAGTTATTGCTGTGATGGACTAAGCATATAAAACAGGTTAGACTCTGTATAGCAGCTGGTTTAACACAAATACCACATTTCCCTGCAAACTTCCCTGTTTGCTTCCTTTTGTAGCACCATTTAGTAGAGAAGAAGGCGGAAAAAACCCCCAATTCTTGAGCCCGTTGATAAATGTGAAAAGCTTGCTCTACAACAGTGACAGTGTATCTCAGGACAGAGGGCTGGGCAATCTTGAGTCTGGCTACAGTAAATGCCGGGCCAAATCTCGTCATAATTAAGAGCACTTTGGAAGCTGTTTCCAATTAAGCCAGCACCCCGCTCCTGTCCGCACCCCCAGCCCCTCCCGGGCTCAGAGGAGAAGGGGCTGTCGCTGGAGCAGCTCCACGCACACCCTGCAAACACCTCTGCTGCAGCCACCGCCGCACAGCGCGGGAGGGAACTTCCTCCAGAAGGGAAAGAACGGGACCTGCAGTTGTTACTGCGACTTGCAACAGAGAGGTTACTTAGGAGGCAAGTGCTCTGCTTTCCCAAAAGCAGGCTTAAAAGGCTGCGGGGTGTATTTTCAAAGCAGGATTTCAGCCATGTGACTCATTAATGTCAATGGGCATCATGTTGTTAAAACTTCACGCAGTGCTTTGAAAATGTATATGTCAGTTTTCTTTTCTAGGCAAAATTATCAAAAACAGACCTCGTGGGCCTTTTTTTTCAATGAAGCTTTTCAGTATTATATGCTAATAAATCAATGGTTTAGCAGGCATGATATGCTCTCATTCCATCCTACTCCATCTCCAGTTTCCATTTTATCATTGACTTTGATTTTATACAGAGTTACAGTAACATACAGTTTTTGCAGACAGTGCCTGGAGGAAGACAACTGCAACATTTCAGGCACTGGTATGCAAATTGTGTGGAAAGCAACAGTGGTGATACAGAGGGATAATGATATTTGTTGCATCATTTCAAATATAAAGCAGAATCAGTAAGGAAAAAACTCCATACTTAGATTTTTTTAAATTACTATTTTCATGAGTAAATTGCAACAAATCAACCCTTACTTATTAAAAAAAAATAGTTTGAAGGATTCAGAATTACCTTTTCAGAGTAACTCTGGGATTTGCTAATAACAAAATATCAGATGACAGGGCTGTGTGCTTAGCAAAAAACCAAACTAATATAATGAGATCTCTGGTTTCTCGGAAAGAATTATCCTTCCTTGTACTCCATTGAATACAGATAGAATTACTCTGAGATGCCTGTAAGCTCTGCACTACAACAGAGGGATGATTTGTGTATTCCTATTGGCTGTGCTTGGCATTTGGTCACTCGTGTGTTTTGCTCGTGCAGCAGAAAGGTGCATCATCTCCATATGCTCCAAAACTTTTCCCCTTTAGACCACCAGTTCATGTCTGTCCAGGGAGCCATATCTTCATTTAAATAAATATCTGGAATAAATGATTGCTCTCTGTATGGACAGTGTATCATAGGCTTCTGTAGTTGTGTTTCTCAGCCGGCAGCTGTTCCATTCAGTAATTGCTCTTTTACAAGTCTCAGCAAATACAGAAGACTAGAATTGCACTCTCTTTTGCTCTTGAAAGTCACTGTTGTGGAACAGTTTTGAGTTAGTGTTGTTAAGAAAGCTTGTATGCTGCTGCTTTGTGACTGTACATGGTGAGTGGTAGTCAATCAGCAGGAATGTCTCTTAGATAATGTGAGTTGAAAATAACAGAGATCTGTCTTCACGACTGCAAAATAAGAATAAGAAATTGCCAGAATTCTCCAGCTGCCCAGACAAAGGTAGATGGAAGCACTCCTAGAGAGCATAAAGGAAGTGCACCCATCTGCTTACCTGCTTACTTTTATCTTCATTCTTCCTTTCCATAAAGAAATCACATTCTTGTCCAATCTCTTATGTCCTTAGCTTTCTGATAATATTGGGTGTTAGCTTATGTTATGTCTTAGCTTAAAAGAGCAGGATTATTGTATTCAATGATAATTCTGTGTAATGATCATCTCCTGTGTTCCAAGAGCTTAAAACATGCTCTTTTTTATGACTTCACAGAACGTGGCATAGTGCCCCTGAAAAGTGGATATCTGGATTATAACACCAAATGCAAGGTTGCCACAAGGGTTACTTTGAGAGAGACAAGTTCCAGCACATTTTCCAGTAGTCACATTTCTTCCTTTTTTACTTATTTTTTTCCCCCCTGGCATGCAAAAGCTTTTTAATATGCTTCTCTTGAAGTGTTTGGGAAAGTTTAACTTCTGGACTCTCTTGCACTGTCAGTCATATTGGTTTGGGGAAGACAGAACTCTGTTCTGTACCGGATAATAGGTATCCAAAGTATAATGCTTAGGAAAAAACCTGAGATGGAAAAGATTTTTTTGATTTGTCTGATGGTCAGCAGCAGTTATTTCAATCTAAACAGTGAAAATTAGAGGGAAAATAAGAGCAGATACGTTGAGATTCAGCATAAACAGCAATATGAAAACTTGAAACTCAGTTCAATAAAGGAGGGCTCTTATGCCTTTCTCTCATCACTCTCTTATTATTGGTAAGGAAAAATTTCTCAGTTTCCATGATACTTGTCTAATGCTCAAAGAACTCTAGAAACATGGTTGTGCTCTATAAGCTCTTTATGCAGGTGGAAAAACTGGCACATGGAGAGGACTCTCTTCTGTCATGCTGCCCTGAAATCCCACCTATCCCTGGTGCAACTGTTAGCGTTGTGGTTCTTTCCCTTCCTCTACTTTGTTCTCTGCTGAACACTGAAAGGTCCTACAGAGATTTTAAAAGTATTTTGGTTTGGATACCATGGTGATAAATGTAATAAGTGAGAGAAAGAGTGCTGTGTTTCTAAAAGTTAGGATTTAGGGGGTTTTTATAAGGTACCAGCAAAATAAATTGTAATAGATTTCTATGCACAAGGGCAGTAAATTCACTTTTCTAGACTAAGTTGATGTACTGTGAATCTCATTGCAACCATTTCTGTTATAATTAAGTCATCTTAATAAAACACTTTCCACATGGAGAATGGGAGAATTCTATTTCTATGATGATAATTCTGGATCTTTTTAATATATGCTTTTGGTGGGAATATGAAGGAGAAGTTCTAGAAATGATAACAAGATGTATGTTTTGTGGCTGCAGATGTAATTTTAAAACATGAACCCTGTTGTCCAATACATTTTCATTCTTTCACCACGTGGACATGTTGCCTTACTGCCTGCTTTTCCAAAGATGTGTAGCTTTAGTCTCCAACACTTGAGGTGAAGCAAAATCTGAGAATCTGTAGTGAACTGCTAGCCAAGCTATATTCTGTCTAATTAAGCCTAGTTCGTAAAATCCATAGTTTCCTTAATCTTTCCAGGGGTTAACAGGCTGCTGCTTCTCATATGCTGTTCCTCTGACATAACACAGAAGTATGTAACTTCTTATGTGTTTATTATTTGTGTAACGTCAGGTTATATTTGGAGTTTGTCCTCCACTTTTTTATCTGTTGGAGGTAGCAGAACATCTTTTGTGTTTATCATCTGAATTTAAAGACTTCTTTCTCACCAACATCTGAAGGCATGCCAATAATTCATTCCCTGATTATACGGTTTTCTCTTGCATCTGGGTATGTAATAACCAAATTACTCCAAATAACATATAACTGGGACGATACAGAAATTGAATAAAAAGGCTGAGGACCCCACAGCTGGGTAGCCTTACTGTATCATACTTACTGTATCATACCTGCACAGTTCCTTAACCTGCCCCAGGGTCCTCTTTTCAGAGTGTACTTGGAGAGTGAACACTGGGCCTGCGATCACTGTGTTGACAGAAGGAGATCTGTGCCCTGGATCCATTACATGGATTGCTTTGGAGGTTTCAGGATTATCTTAGAAGGACTGAATTGCTCATGTAGCTGCAGCAGTTTGAACTGGAGATGCCTGCTAGACAAGGAGTTTGATCAAAAGCATGACTGAACCAGAGCAACAGGTGGAAAGACTGACACAAAACTTTTCAGTGATAATCCATTAATTCTGTATTCTAGCCTATTACAGAAAGAACTGTAATAGGTGCTGAGTTAAATCAACTTGTTTATAGAGAAAATAACCAAAAGGGGAAAATAGCTCAAGATCAGTCACTCCTTTCGCAAATTCAGTTTAACCTCAATTAATGGAAAACGTGGAAAAGCATGATGTGCTCCCACACCTTGAAGCTTTGCACCCCACAGACCCATGGGTCTGCCAAGGTCTGGCACTGTGCCTGGACTAATAAACTCTCTGACAAGCTTGAGCACTGGGGATCTGTGTGCTGAGATACCCTTGTGGCTCATGTCTGGCAGAGCTTAATGAGTCAGGTTCAGCATCGTGTGAGAGCAGCTGCACTACTGCTGGACCTGGTCCCAGAGCTGGCTCAAAGTTTCTCAACAGCATAATGACTCAGTCTTGCAGTGGTGGGTGAGAAATTTTGGAGCAGGTAAAGGAGTATGGGGGAGGCAAGGGATATTGGGAACAGTTATTAGGAATTTTGTAGTGCTGTTCATGGAGAGGTTGCAAAATTTTGCATCATGATTTTGCTGAGAGAATGGACCTAGTGGAGTTAGCCATGTTTTGAGCTTATGAGCCCAGTAAAAACCTGACAGATTTTGGGGGTTACAGGAAGCTTTCTCTTTCCATCTCGACTTCTGGAACCCCCTTGTAGTTTTATTTCATGAGTGTGAAGCCTCCTCCTAGGTCTGTCCTCTGGAAGGATCGTGGACCCTCTCTTCTCCCCTCTCATGCAGTCGCCTGCTCTGAGCCCATCCTACAAAGGCAACCACTTCTCCTCTGATGTGGGAGGAAGTCCAGGAAAGACGCTAAGGGGATTTTGTGATTTCTTGATTTTGAAGCCATTGTTGAGGTCTTGAAAAAGCCCTGGGAGGCCTGCAGGGTCATAGACCCCACTGATCCTGTGTGAATGTCCTGCTCCAGCCTCAGCCCAACAGTGTCCCCAGGGAGGAGGTGCCCCATGACTGGAGCTGGAGCTGCCCCCACTGCCCTCCCTGCTGCTCTGCTTCTGCCTGGGGTGGTGGGATGGGACTAAGCTGTAGTAACTTAGCACTTGCACTGCTTATTCTTATCTCTCTGTATCTGAGAGATAACTCTGGATTGTTTGCTTTGCATTGGTTGAAAATATTTTTTAAATGACAACAAATACATTTTAAAGCATTTTTCTAAATCGGGGTGGAAAAATTATGGAGTCAAATTCAGGATTATCTCAGATTTTGGTAGTTACAATATTATGATATTCCTAGACACTCATTAAATCAGCCTTATATTTTTTATTGAGCTATATTTTATTTTTCTTTTAGATTCCATAGAACTTTGTGTCTTTTCCCTTTGTGTCTTTTCCCTTTGTGTCTTTTCCCTTTGTGTCTTTTCCCTTTGTGTCTTTTCCCTTTGTGTCTTTCCCCCCATATTTTACTTCCAATGCAAGACTTCTTTCCTTCCCATAATCTTAATTTATTTCTTTTCACCTAGATTTCATTGGCTGTATGTGTATTCATTCTTCTGCAAATACTTTAAATTTCTGTTTTTTAAGTTTCATCTGGTGATATCCTTTTTTTTTTCATTTTAGTGGTAAATTAGGAAAATAAATAAAGGTGGGGAACAAGCCTTGCAGCAAAAATTATTTCACTACTTGCTAAAAAGGTTGCAAAGTAATGAGCATTGTTGCAAAAATTTGTTGAGCAAATCTCAGAGCCCTTGTAGCTGTGGAGGGCATGGCAAATGAAACTGAGCCCTTTGGAAAAAAGGTCAGCACAAGGTTAGTGGGCCATGGAAAGCCCACTCTGACTCCATAAAGAATGGAGTTTAAGATGAAATGTCACTTCACCTATAGTTATTGTATTAGTTTATATTTTAAATTTTTTTTTACTTTTGTTGCTGTCTCCTTTGTTTCTTCTCACTTTCTTCCATTTCCTATTTCTTGTGCCATTTGCTCCTTTGTTCCATCTGTTGTCTTTCTCCACCTTGTTCTCCTGGCTGATCATTGCCAGAGATAAAGGCCCACATGAAGCTTGATACAAGCACAAAGGAACATTGATTTTGTTATTAGTCACTAAGGTGCAAATACATTCCAGTTCTCATCAAGACAATTTTCACACATCTGACTCACTGGGGGACAATGCTGCATGTATTTGAAATAACGAAGATTTTGGTCCAGTTGCTGTGTGAATTGAGCTGCATAATTTCACTTGCTTTATTTTCTATTCCAGTTTGTGTGTGGAAGTGTGTGTGTTAATTTTACCAATCTGGTTTTGTTTCAGGTGCCTCTGGGTACTGTTTTCACTAATGGTGTTATTACATTTAAGTTCTTTCCCCATATTTCATGAAAACTACCAGCCAAAAGATCAAAAGCTTTTCTGTGCAAAACAGATTGTTTAAACAGCTGAAATACTTCTTACATGTGTCTGCATCTACTGTAGATTTCTATGAAGTACTAAGTGTCACACATTTAGGCATCTGCCATCTTCAACGTGGTTTCTGAGTAATGGATGTGAACAAGTCAGCTCTTCAGATGGCAACTTTCCATAACTGTATTCAATTTTGGGAGTGCTGTTATTTGATACTGCTTCTTTTTCTGGTAAATTTTATTTCCAAATTTCATTTTCATTATGTTTCTTTTTATACTATTTCCATTATTTATCCCAGGGGAGAAACCAAGACAAGTACTTTTGAAATAAGAATAACACAGAAACTACATTTGTATTCTTTTAAAGCTGGGTTTTATATCCTCTCTCACAAATCATGGAAATTCATAACAATAGGCTCATCTGAGTTCAAGACGAAGGGAAAAACATTCCATCGACTTCAGAAAGCTTTGAATCAGGACTTATACTGTGTTCTTTGGAGTATCAATGAAGCATTTGTGCTTTAAAATATTTCTGTAAATTTTCTTTTCTTGCATTTGTCTTCCTATTTCCTTTCTGAATTTTTGGCTTCAGAAGGTTCTGCAGGTGAATTTTATATTAAAAAAGTCCACTTCAGCACTTTTACATTTACTACCTTTTGTTTTTTTCACTGATTGCCCACCTAGATATGTATAATGTAAACCAGTGTCTATAATATTTTTTTTTTCCAAGATGTCTGGTGTATTCTTATGGTGGCTTGAAGTTAGTTTTCTCTTTGAAGCTGACAACTCCAACATTTTCAAGTTCTCTTTCTAGGTGATCTTTCCATGTCCTTTTTTCTGTCCAGTTGTAAATTCCATCTAATTTTGCAATACCTTTATTGAGAGAACATTAAGTCTCAATCTTTATTGAGACTTATTTTCAGAAGAGCATGAACTCTTGATATAAATAATGGCATCATTCATATGGCAATACTTCTCTCACCTTTTTTTATGCCCTCTTGCCTTTTGTTTCCTTTTTCAACCTTATCTGGGCATTGAAGTGACTTGGCTGTCCAGGGGAATGTCTGTGTCCCTCTCTTTAAATAAAACTGTCAATTTAGAACCCAGTAGTCTATAGGGAATTATTTTTAAATACATCTACCCATGGATAGTGGGCTGTCTTCCAAAATTCCTTGATTGTTCTTTTATTTACTGCTTAAGAGCCTGTATAATAGTTTCAAAGTTTCTCACAAGAACTAGTTAATAAACCTCCTGAGCTGGTAGGAAGAACTTACTCCAGAGAGAGGAAGAATGTTTTATCCTCTGTAGGTTAAGAAGTTTTCTAATGGCGTTATATATGAGGGTGGTAGTGCTATAGTTGCTCTAATTCACTGTTCTCTTCACTCAGATGTTAAAATAAACATTGTTTTAAGTCAGCAATAGGTCATTTTTTTTTTTAAAGTTTGCTTGCTGTGGGGAAGAGGAAGAATTTTCGAAAAGACACTTGGATTTGCAGATCTTCATATGTATGCACATATCTCTAATTAAAATAGAACAAAAAAGTATTTTTAAATTTTTCTTTTCCGAGAGTATGGGGGAAACAAATTCTGTCCAGCTGAAACCGCTTTTCTGGAGGGCTATTCCATTACCAATGCTTAATATAGGAGTACACACCAATTGCCTCTCATAAGTCAGGAATTTCGTCATTAACACTTTTTTTTTTTTAATTTGGAAAAGAACAAACTTCTTTGTCATGTATGTATTTGCTTACTCAGGTCCTCTATGGATTAATAACCTTCCTCAGTGCTAATGGCAAGACCTTTCTTGATACCACTGGCATTTGGTGATGCCCTTCACATTGTCCAATGCTATTTCACATTTCTTGGAGGCAAAGGAGGGGTAAATTGCGTAACCTTTCCAACAGTATAGGGTCAAACTGGGCTGATGAAAAACCACATTTCCTTATTTTAGGGGCCAAATTCTCATCTCAGTGAAATCATTAAATTTTCCCTGAAAGCAGGTCAGTCTTTTCACATTTAGACCAACATAGCAGAGCAGGTTTTGGCTGCAGGTCTGAATGTGGCTGATGTGTTGTAAAGTAATTAGTTACCGAAATTCTAAAAGTAGTAACAGATGCTTTACCACTTCTTTAACCAATAGATTTTGAGACACAGGTTTCTTTAAGAACAAAATAATTTGAAACTTCTCTAGAAACTTATTTCTCTTATCTGGCAGAAAAAAAAATCAGTAGCATTTTATCTTGGCTCTGCTATTAGTGACTGGTGGATCAGCTTCATTTGAAGACCAGGCTTGCCTGTGTTCTTGCAACTTGGCCATAGGTTTTGGAGGACATCTGCAAATCATTGAATGAATCAGAAAAGTACAAATTCACAACAGTTCTACTCTCTTGAGTTGTGTTTGATATTTCCTGTTTTTAAGGTTTCCTTGGTATCTAACACATAGCCTGCTAAACATCAGCTGTTCTCAGTGACTCAGATCTGCAGACCTTTGATCAATTTATCTTGTCATGATTAACGAATTTCTGTACTGGAGGAGGATGTTACCATTTTTTTTTGAGTAAAAATATTATGCAAACATCCTCTCTAATTCTGTGCAGACCCCAGTCTTTGGTGTGTCCTGCATCGTAACTGCAGGTCCCATTCACCCCATTAACCCAAATCCTATTAAGGGCATGAGGTTTTTTGGAACCTAAGGTATTCTCAGTAGTGGATTGGAGCTGGAGCAGTGACTAAAGTGTGCTACTTTCGTTCTTTCTTTCTTTCGTTCTTTCTTTCTTTCGTTCTTTCTTTCTTTCGAGTGCCCATTTTCTTTCATTTAATTTTATTTAAATATTTCGATTCATTCTCAGGAAAGAATAACACAGGAGAAAAGATAAAACTGAAAGAGTTATGCCATGATGAATTCAAACTGTTACTTTTTACAAAATAAGACAAGTTCTTGTTCCTTAGTCTCTAAGTGGAGGGATTTCAACTTTGTAGACCTGTAAATATTGTTAATGAACATGGAGACCCCTGTACAATTCCAGGACTGATTTTGTTCAGAAGATTTTGAAACCACAGGGATCTGTGGCTTTGTAAGCAAGGAACATGGCTATAAAGCATCAGATGCATGAGAGAGGTAGACTGAGTGCTACATATGGATATAGTAAATATAATTCCATATGTATATATGTACATTTAGTCTATCTGTTATTCTGTTTTCTGCTACACCAGGTAAATTCCAAGTCCACCCTGAAATTTGAAACAGAAGAAGTAACAGCATGCATGTTAAATTTCATCCTCATTGATGCCTACACACATGTTCATTTCAGTTGTTGAAACCCTTGCTTCAGTTGGAGTAATTCCATTCTCTGGTCCCCTAATACCAGTACAGACAGGTGCATGCTTTCCTGGCTGTGTGCATCTATCCAATGCCTCTCTCTTTCCGGGTGTTCCTATGGACTCTCTTTTTAAAATTCTTTTTATTGAGCATGCTTGGTATGTAACAATTCAATAATCAGATTACAAAAAAAAATTCTAATCTTTCTTCAAAACAACAATGCACTAGTGCCCACATTGCTCCAAATACTGAGTTTATAACCAGTTTCTATACAGTCCCGTAATGAAACTTTTCACAGCCGTTTTACTTTCTAAAAAAAATTATTTTAACAATACTACTCCCCAGAATGGGTATTAGCCCAAAATGCAAATGTTTCAAAAAGCTATGAAAACACTGGATGATTCTGGAAGTCCAGTCTATAGAAAATGCTATTGAATGACTGTGATGTGTTAGCTGAATCAAAGCTTTCAATATGCACAGGTTGTATCTGGGACACTTGCTTGATCCAAAATACATTCCACAATGATAGACTAAGCCTTTATTCCATTGAGTGCTCAGTTCCCAGGCTTTCAGTGTGATGGAGGAACCAAGTTCCTTCCTCCTCTCTATCCCAGGATAGAGGTAGATAGTGACTGGGTCACTGAGCAGCAATCTTCCTGCTTTCCACTCATTACAACCATCCCACATGGGTGTGACACTAGCAATCCTCTTTGCTTAGAAGCATCTGATCTAGTCTGTTAATGTGTTGCCTGTTCACAACAAACTATTATTTATCATCTATAGATCTCTTCAGAAAATGTAGCCAAAATCAGCTGATTCTTACTAAATCGTATTTTTCATTGTAAAGGCTGGGAATTCTTCTTACCTCAAATAGGGTCCCTTCAGTCTATTGAACATTATCTCAGTAGTTGCTAGATTTTCCTCCACATCCTTCTTTTTTCTCTAGCATTTTTTATTTATTTGGCTTTTTATTTTGTTAGGGTGTTGTCTTCGGACTAAAACAGATGGATGGTATAAGCAGAAAGTGTTTTCCAAAATTTTTTTCCTGCTATTTTTAAGTATCATTGCATTTCTTACTGACCAAACAATCTCTCAGCTACCCATATCTTTGTCTTCTATTTTCTTCTCATAGTGACACTTTCTGATGCAGCTCTCTGTAGATAAACAACTGAGTAATAAGGGATCTTTTTAATATTCATAATAAAGTAGCTGAGAGATTTCTTTTATTCCTCCATTCTCCCCTTTTTCTTCTTCCCTTTATCTTCATGTAGAGAAAAGAACAGAGAAGGGTTGGCTCTTTAGGGAATTCCTGATTCTTCATCTCTACTTAGGGTATGTGCTGCTGTCTTCAAATCACTTTTTTCATGGTAAAATATTTCCCCAGATTTAACAGGAACTTTTCCAGAGCTTCTGTCAGGCCTTATGAAGGCTTTATCACTTACTACATCTAAATTTATTCTTGCATGTTTTTTTGCAGGAAGCATGCAGTCAAAGAGCTGACACACTAGTACACATTTCTGATAATATCTGGACATACTGGAAGGACTTATTTTTTAATTTGTAATTTACTGTTCCATTGTTGGGATAACACACTTCTGTTGTTTTATTGTTTTTTATTCATTAAATCAGTGCTGCATTTGGACACTTCTTCAGTGTTAGGCTTTTCATTTTCCTCTGATTTGTTGAAATAATCAATTGTATCGACATATGCCAAGACAAATCTCCCTGTGCCTTTCAAAACGCCGACAGTACAGATGTCGAAAAGTAGCAGAAGAAACCTTATGGTCAAAGCACAAACCCAGGAAACTGGGAAGACCTACACATGTTCTGAATGCTGAGCAGTGTGGATAGAGTGCCCAACAACCTTTTTGACTGTCATTTCTTCATGCTAATCTAGTCACAGGCTGATAATCCCAGCCACATGGGCACCCGCAGTTTTGGTGATGTGCTCTGACTCTTTTATTGTGAATTGATCTGCAAATCCACCATTGCTCTAATTCTTGTCTAATTAGCAGTAATCTGTCAATTCTTGTTTGGCACATGGGGTCCTGTTTCCAGCCCATGAGAACTGACTCAGAAGAGCAGCTATGCAGCTCTAAGGTTTTTGCTTGCTTTTCCCTTTAATTTTTTTTAAAAATGATTTTTAGTTGCTTTTTGCATCTTTATATTCTGAGAAAAGATATCTGAGTGAACCAGTTGAGTCTGAAGAGACATGAAACATCTTTACCTGCTTCCTTCTGCTGGAAAAAGCAGAAGATGTCCATGTTTTCTGAAGTTCTCTTCCCCCTTCAGGGATATTTCCCTGACTTCTCAGACTGAAATATCTGTCAGTTGTTTCTTCACTTTTATAAAGAAAGGACCACTATTCAGCTTTTTCAGTTATTGCAAAATATAGATGCCTTTCCATAATAAAAAAAAATTCCCATGAAACACTGTCTGCTTACCTTGAGAGAAATATAAGGTGATATTGAACTTAATGGTGTCATTTTTTGGTAATATCTGTACTACAATTAGGAATTAAAAAAAAAAGGGGAATGTCTTTGAAAACTGCTTATGATTGACTTGCTTTTTTCTATCAGTGGTCTTCTGATACTGTCGACTCATCATCCCTTGGTATTTATAATCATGTTGTTAGAGCCGAATCAGGTAACTTCTAGAACAAATTCCCAATGAAACAATATTCTTGATGGTTTACTTTTGTGAGTGCTACACTAAATTGCATCCTTCATGGGGAAAAAAACACAGCACAACACAAATTTCATGCTTGGTAGAGACCAAACATACTGTGTTGTTTCCATCTGTAGTTTCTTAATGTCTTTGGTACTAAAAATAAAAATCAGACTTGCCCTGGTACTAAGACTTGTCAATAGCCAGAGACCAAAAGGCTGTAAACCAGATTCTCCTGAGAGCAGCACTTTCACAGAAACATAAGGCAGCCATGTGTATGAGTACTTAATCCACATATATTAGGCATCTATTTATTTTTTACACATTATATTATTTAAAAAAACAAGCCATCAACTTCTAATTTTTTGGCTATTTTTCATACTAATTTTTAAAGCATTGTAAAAGCTCATGGGGAAGCAACATCTCTAAGAACTGAATAACAAGGCTTTTGCATATCAATACAAACCTTTTGTACTTCACTTTGCTGGGTCATATCAATTCACTGTAGATTCTGTTACATTACAATAGTCTTCAGGAATTTTTCTAAAATTAGTTCTGCAAGAAATATTTGATGTGAAATTGCTTTGATTTGAATAAGAAAAGTGGCTGCAAATCAGCACAGTTTGGACAAGGTTCTGCAAAGTCTGTGAAAAAAGCTGTCAAAGGTGAACATGAGTATCATTTTGCATTGTCTGGATGTCTGGAAGCATTTATAAGTAGATTATATGGATGCATTTGACTTTGAATGTTTGAGAAGGGAGTGGACAAGTGAAAAAAATTGCAGGCCTCAAACTATACGTTATCCATTTCAAATCTAGCCTACTCTCAGAAATGGTTGCCAAATATTATTTGGTTTCATTTCTCTGTGGAAAGAGTGCCTTGGATTTTTGTGATCTAATCAACAGAAATAAGCAAAGTGCTTTTTTGTTCATAGGTGAGTGATAGGGTCTACAATATTTCTAGGAGTCGTTCAAATAATTGTGTAGAACCTATTTATCATGTAGCTGTAAGTCATACTACATTGGAAAATTCAAGACTATTTTTTGCTTTCTACTGCAGTATCTACCACTGAAGCTCAGAAACACAGAGCAAGGGTGGGAGGGAGAGAAGGAAGGTGGCCTGGTCTTGACACAAGTGAGTTAGAGCAGATAAACTGAAACTGTTCCCTCATTTGTGGACTTTCAGCATGAGGCATCACTGTTGAGGGTGGGTAAGAAAAAGGAAGCCTTGGGGATAAAGCATAACATTCTAGTCGGAGACTCTGGAGATACATATAAATGTTTACATTTTTTTTCCAGGATAATCTTTGGGCCCTTTGGGCTTGTGTCTTATTTATACACATAGATGAGTATGAGTGAAGCTATTCTTCTGCAAAAAGCTCAGCATATCTCTAAGGCTAAATACTTTTTGCACTGTAAAGAAGTGGGACATGGAAGCTACACATCCCGGGATTCAGGGCAGAGGAAACTGTAGACAGTGTTTAAAAAAAATGACTTACGTAAAATCTGCCTTCCCTCCTGCTTCTACTCCCTGGGTCTTCTCAAAGGAGCATATGACTTCTGTGAATGGACAGGTCATGCACTGAGTAATGTTTTGGCTCAGCATTTCCAATAGAGGTAATGGATGCTGGCAGGGGAGCACACCGGGCGGTCTGTCCCATCTGCTAAGATCTGCTACGGACTCCGCTGGAGGTAGCTCCGTGTATTATCTTTCTATGAATCATCATCGCTCCTCTAACAGTGTGCAGAATTCAGTTCAGAATAGCTGATAATGCTTTGAGTACACCCTAGGTAAGAGAGCTATTTTCTACAGTTCCTGCTCTGTGCTGCTGTCTTAGGAGTCTTATTTTTTAAATTCACTTTTACATTATTCTTCTCATCTGAGAGCTGCTGCTGTGCTAACGTTCTAGAAGACTCTCAGCAGCAGAGTGCATTTGTAGCAGTTTAAGGAAAGAACCTGCAATGTAATGTTTTATTTCTTTTTGTTATAGTTTTACTTTTTTCTGAGCAAAGAGAGTCATTTTGAGAGACTTTTCCCCAAGTTTGAACATACTAGGGGTGAACTTGGCCTGAAGACAGAATGTGAAATAATGGACAGAACATGAATTATTACCTTGGAGCTTAATGAAATCTGAATGACCAGTGGAGTTTCTCCAAACACACTTTTTAAATATAAAAATGAGTTCTTTCTCTCTTTAATCAGATTATTGGCTAAGGTTCAGGAATCATTTGGCAAAATTATGTAGCTTATTCAAGCTAGGTTTACATAATGGTTCATAATGGAGGAAAAGCTTGCATCGTGCTCAACCTTCAAAATCACCACCAGCCTTCAAAATTCCAAACTAACATATAAAGAACCACAGAAACAGATATAGCAATGCCCAGAGAAATACCTTTATTCCCAAATATCTTAGCTGTAATAAGCAGAGTTCATTGTTTTAAATAAAAGCTTTTAACCTTCATAAGACCAGGAGTTTTATCAACAACATTCATCCTGTTTTGCCTTCCTATAATTTAGTTAGTTTTCTATTAAAGTTAGAGTTTAGATAGGGAAATATTAATATATACTGATTTACAGTTAGAGATTAATTTTATGCTTCATCTATTATTTCTTTTTGCTAACCAGCAGAGTGGTTTATTTTCATTTATCAGTGAAAACAGGACTTGCCTTTTAAAATATAGAAAAATGCCAAATGTTATTTTGTCATAGAATAGTAAATGATCTCTCTTATTTACTGGAATACTTGTTCTTATTCACTGTTGGGTAGAAACGCCTTTGGATAGAAAGAGAAAGTCCAATAACAGTGCAGAAAATCAGCTTTCTGGAAAAAAAAATTCTGATCTGCCAAAGGAAGAAAAAGTATATGGAATATGCTGGATGCATACAAAAAAATATGATTCATTTAAACCTGATTTCTTTTAAAGAAGTTTTACCAGTGATTGATTGACTTAGTATTTCTGGTCATTCAGTCCTTCAGAACTTTAGAACTAACAAGTCCAAGCCTCTCAGATTTTTTATTCATGGCTTGGAAAGGAACCCCAAATTTCCCTGCTATTCAAATCCAAAAAAATTTCTTGGTTTTAATGAACTGATTATTGACTTGGCAAAACTGAATAAATGGAGATGAGAAGAATGTTATCTCTGGAGCTGTAAAAAGGCCCATATTGGTCATGAGTTTATCCCTTAATATATTGTGCTTCCATGGGGTAAGAAAAAGACTCCTCTAACTCAGTACTTGGTGTCTGTTGAAAATAACCTTCAGCAAATATGTATTTCTTTATTGTGACTATTTAAATTTTTTTAATATGAATTTAAAATAGATAAGTAGGTGACTATAATTTCAAATTAAACAGCTACAATTTTAAAAGGAGACCACTAAATAAAAAAAAAAAAAGCAGTCTTCTATGGCAGAAGCATGTTTGCTATTTGTTCAAAAACTTCAGTTGACTTTGATAATAAACAAGTGCTCAGAAATTGTGCCAATGGGCACGATTCTCACTAAAACGTCCAAAAACAAGGAAACACCCTAATTCAGGATACACCTGTCCACAAGGATACACCCTGGATCTAGAAATGGACAGGCAGAGTGGCCTTCAGTATTTTTGTATTGGAAGGAATTACCATCTTGTGCATTAGGTGTCACTGCTGCCTAGTCACTTGGGAGGAAACCTCCTGCATAACAAGCTAAGGCACCGTGTGGTGGGGTAGCCAGAGAGATGCTGAGGGTGAGCTGTGGATAGACCTTGTCCCTTTCCTCCTCTTCTCAAAGCTCTTCTGTGCAGCTGTTCCTCCACGGGGGTTTATTGATGTTGGACCAGTAATTTCCTTCAGTAAACAGCCCTGGGCTAAGAGTATCTAAAGTGTGATGCTCAATGAAGCTTTTGGAGAGACAGAGAGCCTCATCACCATGGCCTGTGAGGTCTGGGCAGAGGGGCACAACTCACCTGCAATTTTACACAAGAGGGAAAACGTCCTGAAGCTGCAACACAGAGGAGACTTTCATTGTGCAAGGAAATAAAACACAAATAACTGATGAGAAGAACACTCAGTTCCAAAGGAATATGGACATTTAAGGCCATTGGGTTGGACTGCTGAAAGAAATGGCTACATAAAGGACAGTATAGTCCTAGAGGAGAAAAATGTTTGTGTGAGGTGCAGAGTAGGAATATTTTCTGGGTTTGTCCATTAAGTATTAAAGTGCTTTTAGGTTGTTTTTTTTTGCAGTGTATGGTAGTCTTACAACACATGGGCTTAAAGCTGTTTGAGGTAATACTCTCTTATTTGAGAGTAGAAATCAGAATCCAGGTTGCATTTAGGGCTACAACTATTTTGCTTGATCGTGCAGATAAAAGCTACTCTCCTTAGTGCCAAAAGCATGTCATTACCTCCCCACAGTTCCTCCACAGATGTAGTTTCCTGACCTTGTTCTGTTTCCTTAATTACATGTACATCCATTGGGAGATGAAGTCTGCAGTCTTCTGTATTTCTATGCACCTCTCTAATGGAGAAGACTTTGAGAAATCTCCCTCCCAGCATACTGCTGACTAACCAGCAGATCTCACCTGGGTTCACGTGGGAAAATGAGGGAGACTGGCCTAAAATGACTATGTCTGCTAGGATATCTTTCAGAAGATAATGGCAGAAGTGGCTTCTATAGGTATCAGTTCAGTGCAGGGTAAATAAAAAACAGCCTATGGAATTTGTGTGTGTTTTTGTTTAAAAAAACCAGAAGATTTATTTGTTCCAGTTAAGTCAAATGATATGGAACATTTTTTTTCCCCATGAAAGTATGGTTAAACCATTCAAAATGACAAGAATAGTACCTTCCTTACTCTTTCAATACTAAAAATGCAAAAGCCTCAAGGAAAAAGATATTTGTCCAGGTTTTAGATAAGATCTGAACACCTTTCCAAAAAATGAGTTAGGCAGGTATCCCTCAGAAAAGTTAAAGTCACCAATGAGCTGTGAAGTTTTACCCCATGGCGGAAGAATGTTTTGTGTCTGTATAAACACGGCCCATCAGTGTGGGGTCCTACATCAGTGGTGCAGCTTGATTTCAGTCATACCATCCAATGTCACAGCAAAAGCAGCAATGTGCTATTTTGACAATTTGGAAGAGATGTCATTGCCTGGCTGTGCTTGGGCTATGGATCCAAATGTTCTAGGTCTGAAAACAATCAACCTGAGGGCAGCCAGAAGACATCTGAAAGGAACACCTTGAAGAGAGCAACAAAACTGGGGACAAGGCTGGAAGGTGTGTACTGTGAGCAGCGACCTCATTGCTCTCTACAGCTGCATGGGGAGGGACGTGCTGACCCCTTCTCCCTGGGATCCAGGGATAGGACACGTGGGAGTGGCTCAAAGCTGCACCAGAGGAGGCTCAGACTGGCTATAAGGAAATATTTCTTTACCAAGAGAGTGGTCAAACACTGGAACAGGCTTCCTAGAGAGTTGGTCTATGCCCCAAGCCTGTCAATGTTTAACAGACATTTGTACCTGACCTTAATAACCTGCATTATCTTGTGGTCAGCCCTGAAGTGGTCAGGCAGTTAGACTGGATGATCACTGTAGGTCCCTTCTAAATGAACTGCTCTATTCTGTATCCAATGCTTTACATTTCATCTAATTTAAGATGTCTGCTTTCAGATGAGAGGAATTGTGCCCAAAAAGCTCCTTTTTACTCCCAGTAAAAGTTAGTGCCCTTTAAATGCAGATGTAGATACCTACCAGAGTTGATCAGAGGAATTCCAAACTTGGTAATTTGAATCACCAGTTTTAACAATGATATCAACAGAAAGCTTCTATTTTTGAAATAGTGGTGCTTAAACTTGTTCTTTTTTTCCCCTGCTTTTCCTATAAAAGGCTCATTTTCATTGGCTAGAAAAGCAGTTAAAATAATGCATCTAGAAATATTTCTGTAGCAATTAAATAGTTTAATCTTTATCCAGATTTTCAATATTTATTTATATTTTCTCATGTTAAGAAATGGCAAATAAAGCATTTCTTATTCACTGAATTGTAATTTTTGCTTTGGATTTTATCAAGCTGCAACTGTTAGCAGTCAAAAGCTAACATTATAATTTTAGCAATTTAGTTGTCAGAAAGTATGCAGTAAAGAAGAAAACTTATGAAATTATTGTTTTGAATGGAAAATTAATAAAGCTAATGAGTCTAGGAAAGAAACCATAATGGCACCGCAGACTGTGTCAGTGCACCACAGTCATGGTATCTAAGAGTTGTGTAAAGTAAACTTACACTTCTGCCAGCCAGCCCAGAGCTCAGCTGCTTATATAGTAACCAATGAGGGGCAAAGTCAGTGTGAATTGCACCCTCTGAAATAATTGTCTTCTCATGCCTTTGGAAAGTGGGTACCTTTTCTCCAAGATCCCAATTCTCTGATCTGGGTGAAGGATATACTCTAGTTAATGATTTAGATGAGGATATAAATTTTCTTTATTTTTTCCCAACTAACACATTTCTCAGCAGTACAAAGGAAGAAAAGATTCTTCCCACTCCTGTGAGCTAACTTAAATGCTCAGGGGAAATTCAGGCAAACTGGTATTTTTTTTAAAATGTACAACAGAGTCTGAACATGCTTTCAGTCAGGAGAAATGTAAATATCAGAAGTTGCTTAATTGAAAAGACTGAAAATAATGTAAATATTTAATGTAAGTGCATGACTTTGCAACATATTTATAAGGTGAGCTGACCTCAAAAGTTTCCTTAACTACATGTAAGAGTAGCACCTTTTATCTCATTGGGGTTTAAGGAGAGCTCATTGATTCAGAATATTTTTAAAGTGTACATAAACAGTTTTCAGGTATTAAATCTTGGCCTTAATGTAGGGTGTTATAAAATCAAATGTAACTTTAAGCAGGCCTACTTTTTTATAATAAAAATATGTTTAAATAGGAAAAAATATTAGCTGCTATAAAGTAGCAAATTTTATCTGTCCTGCTAGAATTGTTTAAAAATGCATCGGTTTTATAGGTTATGTTGGCTCATGTAAATTAAAATTTGTCAGGCTGGCTGAGGAAGGTGATGCCAATGGCTGTGCCTTTCCATCCAAGGGACTAAAGGTCTGGTAGTTAGGCAGTGAGTTTGGAGAGGGTATTTCAAGCTTGGATTCTGATCAAGCTGAAGGCCTTAAACAGAGAAACTATTTATTGTGTTGGCCAGGGAAATAAGAAGGCAGTGTGGAGGCTGTCAGCCTGGCCATGAAAAGCAGAGGCTATTTCCTTGACTCCAGGGAAATCAGAAGCCCATCTTCTCGTCAGGGAGTGGTTGACCAGGTTGGAAACCAAGCCATATTTGAAGAATGAAGAAATGCCATGTGAGAGTCCTGGGGGCTTGTGGGAGCAGGTAGGTGCAGAGCCTACCTGTGTGCCATTTCTGTGAGTGGGACACATCTCTTCTGCCTGTTCCCTCTGCCATCCAAACTCATCCTCAACATGTTCTCCTTCAGCTGCAAGGACCATCCTGGGCAGTGGGTGAAGCAGCAGCAGCAGCAGCAGCCAGGACCTTGCTGAGGTCCATGTGAAGCAGGGAGAAGAGGCATGTAGAGTGGAGAAGGGTAAGTGTTGGTTGTGGACAAATCTACCAGCAGCTCATACATCCCTTAAATAGCAAAACTAGCATTGGTAACACCTAACACAGCTCAGTGACACTTGTCCTTGTGAAGTTTATTCACCTTTTACACTGCTAATGCAACAGCAAGTAAGTATATGACCAAAAGGAAGCAACTCAAGCTAAGCAGTTCAACAACCTCTCTGTTCTCCTCTGAGCTGCAGTATCAGTCGGGCCTTTGTCCTGGGGCCATGCTTCCTTGGGAAAAGCCAAAGGGATTGTTATGTCTGGACAAAATACTTCCTTTCTTTGCTGACATTTCTCTTTAAGAAATTGGTGTTTCAAGGAAAAGTTAAGCTCAGAATATTAAGCCTGCCTCAAATGGATGTGTCACTTTTATTGGAATTCTAATTAAACATAGACTCATAAAAAAGTATACCTTCCCAATTTAAATATGGCTAGCTCTCATGTCTGTTTGATTCCAAAACTTATGATGACAGATTAATGACTAGACTGAAAGTCTGTCATAACCTGGTAGGATAAAGCTAATCCAAATCGACTATATGCCATGATTTTATGACACAAAGTTATTGAAAAGTACAAGAATAATTAAGTGGAAATATAATGGAGGAAGCGTTTTTCTGAGCTCTGGCACTGTGGACAGAGCCTGCCACCTGATATAGTTGGTTAGAATAGCAGGTCTAGAGTAGTAACACATTTTTATGCTACTTTTTAAAGAAACTGTGGCTCAAATAGTCCATCACTAAAATTCGTTCCGAAAAAAATCGTGACAGCTTTGGCAGTTGTAAAACAGAGGTGCTTTGTTTAACTGGATGACACTAATTATAGGTAAGAGCTCTATAAACACACTCCTTTGTTCTCTGGAAGCTAGAGAACACACAATAAAACTCTGGCATAACAAAAATATCATCTAGAAATAAACAGAAAATACCTGCATTTTAATTGAACACCGATAAGAAAACAAGTTAGGAGCACTTAAGGTTAATTTTGAGGCTTTGTTTTTTCTTTCAACAATGCTGTTGAAAAGGTCTTTGGAATACCTCCATCTGGGTCTTTCAGTGGTGTCTCATACACAGGCTGAGCTGTGCACTGATCCAAGCTAGTCAGCTTTATAAACTCACTATTTTGGTCCAAATCTCTATGTCTGCTTAAGATGGGCTACAGGTACAGTGCAGGTGCTTGGTCTGATGGTGACCAAAATCAGAGAGAGCAGAGGCCTATCAGACTTATATTCTGTCTGAGCCAATGCATCCTAGTAAGAGGCTAACTCACAGCTTACATTTGGTTTCAGGACAGAACTGGGATCCTTACACAAATCCTGTACCCCTCCATGCAGACACACCAGCTTGGTTAGTGCTACCTGGATTTGCCTGCCTTGTGCCTTTCCATTGCCCAGAGCAGAAGTACACTGAGAGATGTCGCTTTCTCAGGTTTGAAGTGAGAGTGGCTGAGTGTAGGTGTCTATCAACATAGAGGGACCAGACTATTAGAAACAGATCAGTTAATTGCAAGTATTATATAAACCACAGGTGAGATTCATGAAACCTACATGAAGCTCACCTGTACTATTTATCCAGATTTCTCTATGGTTATTGGAGGGAGTGGTGCTATTCCAAAGAATGAATAACCACACGAGCAGTAGATACCCATGCTCTGTTATGTTGCTAAAAACAGAACAGTTTTTTAGTTACTTAAAATGCCTCAAGTATTGTAGGTACAACATGTTTTGTCAATAGTTTATACACCATTTATGACATCTGGCCTAAATATATTCCAGACACTTTAGTACAAACACTATTTTCAGTATTGCCATACTGAATATTAATGCAGAACAAGCTAAAATGTAGAGGAGTTCTGGTTTGTAATTAGAAATATGTCTTCAGTGAAGATGAAGTATGTCTGGGATGGGTGAGAGAAATGAATGCAGCAGAGGTCAGGGTGGTGTATGTGGCTACTTTGACAGGTGCTGAGGCACCTACAGTGCTGAGCACAGCACAAGATCCTGTAGAACAGGCTGGACTGTGCCTGTGAGGCCAATGTTTCATCACCTGAGCACAGTGTGAGGAAACAGGTATGCTGTTCCCGTTCATCCTTAAATGCCTGAGTTTAAACCATTTCTTACCATCTCTGCAGAAGGGCTATCTCCAAGTCTCTTTGAAACACTTCTCTTCCTCAGATTCACCTCTCACTGCGTTTTGGAGATCCATCTGCTGATCGCTGTGGTGGTAGTGGAGAAGCAGGCAGTGGGCTCCTTGGATGTGATGGGGGTTAGGATTGTGAAGAAAGGTGGCTGTGGCCTCTGTTTATGGGATTTTTTCAGTCTACCTCATGGCTCGGTTTATCAAGGATGGTTTTCATGTGACCTTTTATTCCAAAACCCATCCTATAGGCCAGGGTATTTTAATAACCTGGGACATCTTATTGTAACAGTTCCTCTGTAAACAGCACAAACTGCGCTGATCTGGATGTTTTCACAAGTTGCAGTGGCCATTGGTCAGTAAGTGCCCCGTTGTGTGGCTGACAGCTCAGCGGACAGCAGCAGGAGCCCGCTTCCCTTCGGCCTGTCCTTCCTGCCCGCCCACGGGGCCGGGCCGTGC
This sequence comes from Climacteris rufus, assembly GCA_013398175.1. Lineage (NCBI taxonomy): Eukaryota > Metazoa > Chordata > Aves > Passeriformes > Climacteridae > Climacteris > Climacteris rufus. Next base: position 680,503 of record VZRZ01008643.1, read on the forward strand.
CGGCAGCGGCAGCAGAGGGAGCTCTGCGATGGGGAATGGCCCGGCACAGCCCAGCGGCCGGAGATCACCTTTTCTCCCGGCCTTTGACAACCTAAACGAGCCCGAGCCCTGCGGCGAGCCCGGCCCTGCCGAGCGTGGGGATCTTTCATTGCCCGAGGAGCAATAGTGCAGTGATCCCAGCCATCCCCCAGCTGCGGTATCAGCGGGACGTTGTGGCACAGAAAGGCTGCCCGGAGGTGGCATCTGTGTGGAGATGGTGCCTGTGGGATTTCAGTGCGGGAGCAGATGGGCCATGGGTAGCGGGAGCGAGGAGAACCAGGGGGGTGTGCGCGGCAGCTCCGGCATCTCGCACATCCCGAGAGTGAGACACAGCTGAAGGACCAAGGGGCAGAAACTACGACCGCACCAATCCAGCTGCAAGCCTGAGTGCTTTCCTGGGATCAGACAATATGCTTGTATTATTGGGTATGAGGGAAGAATATAAAAAATAAGTATTAAATAAATTAGTTAAAAAAAACCCGAGTGTATTCTGAGTGGCTTTTCATGCCTTTATATTTGCCGTACTTACATTACCTGTTTTATCTCTCATTTTATCTCTCATTTCAGAAGACACTTTACTAAGTTTTCAAATAATATTTCATCATTATTCAGTTTCTTCTAAACTGCTTGCTGCACAGCGATAACAAAAATTTAGGATAACTTATTTTCAAAACAGAACCAACCCAGGTAGCTTACTCTTAGAAAAGCTGAAATAACTGGAATACTGGGAACTAAGCAGCTTACAGAAAGTGTGCTAGTTAGAGTTTTGTAACACGGACATAAACATGAAGTTTTATGTGCCTTTCTTATATTACCAAGTAGCATATTTTAAAACTCTACTCTGCCCTGGAGTTGTGAAGAACATTAAATATGTTGCCAATTGGAAAATGACTGTTTACTTTAAGTGTCACCTGTAAATTAACAATTAAATAGAAAATCAAACTGAAAAGAGAAATTCATTAAATTGAAATAAGCCCAAGTGAATAAGTGCAGTATCTCACTCAAATGAAAAAGCATAGGGCAAGAGCCTGTTTGCTGGAGACTTTTGTCCTCCCTACGTAGTTTTTGTCTGACATTTCTAAATGGTATAAATACTTACAAGTTCTGGGTATTTTCAATCACTATTGTTAGACAGAAAACCAGCTCCAGTTTCTTCAAACCTTATTTCATTGAATGTGTCTGAGTCATAGGAAAAGTCATTCCATCATGTCTAGAAACTGTTTTTACTCAGAGCACTTGTCAGGAAAGAAAATAAACAAGTATTAGTTCCTGCCACCATTCATTTCAGAACAGTTACAACCAATATAATTAGGTCTCAGATTTTTTTTTTTTAAAAAGGTCTGAATGAAAAGATATAAGATTATATATGTCAGTTGCTGAGCATTTGGCATGAACAGCTTTTCCAACACTTGCTCTGGTTATTATAAGGTTGGAGTTGTAAATGACTGCATTCAGCAGCAAACCTGTCAGGTTGGAGAGCTTTTCATTAAATGTTTGATCTAGAAATTTTTAATCAGTGCACAAATAAAACAAATTATTAAAGCACTACATCAGCTGCAGCACATGTAATTGGGATGAACGGGGTGATGTAACTGGTGGGGAACAGCACAAGCATTCTTAACAGAGGGCCTGGAGCTATAGAACTTGTTACCACTGGAGATGAAACAGAGCCTGAGTCTTAACCTGTATCTTGAAAATGGTAAGATGCACCTATTAAAGACATTCCCAAATAACCTGGCGATAAATCATGTACCTTGCACAGCTTTATTGGAGAAGCTGGGGAGGGATCACCTTCTAGAACACCTTGTGTTTGTGAAATAGTTCTGGGATGGAGTGTGTACTGAAAGCACAGCAGATTTTATTTATAAAAGGAAAAATAAGCATTTTATATTCTTACACTTTTTACCACTGTTTTCTGTCCTAGGCAAAGGCAAGTCTGTAAGATCTACTTTAGGAAGTTATCTAATGAAAACTGTTTTGTGATTTCACTACATTAGTCAGGGGTAGTAATTGTAACTGTGCTGAAATCAATGCGTCTACTATGACTTCAGTATTTGAGATGCTGATACAAGTACTATTAACATTTTAGCTTAAATACAGCAGGTTTTTTAGCTAGTCTGGTTAGTGAAATTTCTGAAAATATCAGCAATAAGATGTTGCAAGTAGACTAACAATGAAAAGGGGAGCTAATTTAAATTAGATTAAAAGCCAACATCACGTAACAACCAGATACGATTTTTAAGGTAGTTTAGTTTAACATTTCTATCTAGACCAAGATACAAAATTTCTAATTTTTAAGTTTTGTTTCCTGTCTTTGAAGAGTTTACTTTAGGAAAGAACACAAAAGTAGGGAGTTGCATTTTGCTCAGAAGTTTGCAATAAAGCTAATGTTTCATGGCTGAGAAGTTTGCCTTTTGTCACGCTATCAGGGACTGTTGCTGCAGGTTTGTGTGCTTGAAATCAGCAGTTGAGGTGGGTCAGTGAATATTCCTGTTGTCAGACCTATTCCTATTGTATTCCTATTGCCAGGTGAGGTCTTACCCTCATACAAATCACCAGAAATTTTACTGCCCTTTTCAAGGGAGCCAGAACTTTGCTTTAAAACATTGAATTTGGTAGCAGCAATGGATCCCAGCAGTCTGTGTATCACAGTAGTTACTGTTTGCTTTGTGCTGGGATGGCCATGCAAACCTTTGAGTGTTTTCATCTTCAAGCCCAGATATGGCAGAGGTAGAAAAACTTGAGCTCTGCTTCCGATCCAGAGCCTCACAAGTCTGAAAAAATAGGAAGAGAAGTATGTCTTAAAATCACAGGATCTGTCAAGGTTAAACACGGCCCTTGTGACAAAAACTCAGTGCGGCAACCATATCTGACTCTTGGTCTCTAGACACACACCTTGGCTAATGCTCACCACACAGGAAGATAAAGGAAAGCAATTTTTGGTCAAAAATCTTTCAGTTCCCATATTTTAATTTTGTATGGCTACCAGTCTTTAGTGGTGTCTCCCTGCAGGATGAGGGACCTGGAGATGTTAGAGCACCAGCCACGAGGGCAGGAATGGTGCTGAGGGGCTATTTTTAGGTGTCTTTGGCAAATATGTCTTTAGTGCTCTGTAGGGTAAGGGGATTACGAGGTTTTATTAGTTGATTTGATGGAAGCTGGTTTGGCCATGGTTTCCTATGCCACAGGCAGCTCCATGTGTAGCTGTGCAGCCTCAGCTGGCTCTGCAGCTCCCAGCCCTGAGAGAGGTGCTGTGTCTCCCTCCCATTGTGTCTTTCTGGACCACTGTAGGGATAGAAAATGTGACTACTATAACTTCCCATCACCTTTAGTCCTTAGTCCCGCTGTATCTTTAAAATAAAATGGTCCTTTCATTTTTTTTCCTTGTAATTTTACTTTTTTTTTTTTTTTATTTATGCCTTGCCTTTTGAACAGCAATTTATATCCTGTGTGCCTTATCTCAGGTAAGATAAAAATAGTGGCTTCACTCCATCAGTGTAATCAGTTGTGTTAATACCTCTGATTGTAGACTTGGCTCAGAGTTTGCATTACCCCATACAGGCTGTGTCTGTGCAGGTACAGTCTATAGATACTTTTAAAAACTATGACATGTTTAAAAAAAAAAATCTGAATGATGAGATAGTAGTTTTAAGGAGACATTTTAGAAAAAAAAAATTTTCCTTCAGTCTACAAGTCTTTAAAACTTAAATGGAGTAACAGTGTACTTTGTCTCATTTCTGTACTAGCTTTTAAACATTCTCTGACAAAGTATAAGCCAGTGCTTATATACACTGAAAAAAGTTCCCAGTTAGTGAAAATTGTGTTTCTGTCTATATGGTAAACAAAAATATAATTAGATGCTAGAATTTGCTGCCTTTGAAGAAGGTTGACTTTGGTACTGCCAAGTATCTAATAATATCCCCGTTAGCTCTGATCAGTTTATTTCTTCTCTGATTCCCTCAAGACCTCCCCACATACTACATCTCATACTTTGCCTGGCTATTTTCTGCTCTGCTTGCAAGCCCAATGCTTCCAAAAGAAATTAAACTCCTTGGAAAGTGCATAGCTCCCTGTTTCAAAATTACTCCTTCTTTTCTAGAAACACTTAACAGCAGCAGACTTCTAGACAAGCTTTCTCTTTGTAATTTCATTCCTGAGGTATTGACAGCCTCAGCATTTATTTTAGTAATTCACAACACTTCTACACTGTATCTGATCATCTTACCTGCTGATCCCTATATGTCCTCCCCAGTGGGAAAAAACTGGGATGTAAACATCCAGTCAGCAATTCATAGTAAAACTCATACGAGAATCACCATGTCTAGGATTTCAGCAGAAGTCCTTCTTTTTTTCCCCTTGCACTTCCAGCAGGCTTTTTGCCATCTCTTACGGCTTTCCACAAATAAATTGATGTCTCAATCAGTTGCAATTACTTTCTTTTATTCTACTCTCCTGCACACAAAGAAGCTGTTACATTTTTGTATTTTCCTAGGTATTTTTGCTAAAGAAAACCAGCTCTACTGCTGTCTGGCCATTTAATTTCCATTCTAGCCCTGTGATCTTTACAGCACTGTTTATTTCTTGCTACCTTGTGCTGAGCGTCATCGGATCTTCTGGCAGTGGTTGTGTCGTTTTTCTTTCCTGACATTAGCTATTTATCTTTGCTACTGAAACAATACTTGAAACCCTTTAGAAGTACAGCTTCAGAAAAAACAAGTTCTCCCTTCTTCCACGATGCACCTTTATTTCCTAAAGGCGTTTCTGGTAAACCTTGCTATAGTTGAATGATTTTTAGTGGTGCTGTTTGCTTAAAGGAGCTAGGTAATCCATCCTGGATATTTTAGTGCATTCATCTTTTCTAGCAGCAGAGACTATGAAAAGCTGTTTTATTTCTCATTCCAATTTCTCTTCAAGCTTGGATATGTCCACTCCAGCTAATATAAGTAGTGACAATGGGTACTCTGTGCTTGGTTTGTATGGTGGTTATTAAGGTTAAATTCCCTTGAATTTAAGTGGGATCTTTTTTTTTTTTGAGCTAGAAGGATAATATTTAATTTCTGTACTTCTCTATTATTTGCTCATATAGACTCCCCCATCCACCCATGCTTCCTTGTAATTTATTGATGGGGCCTTGTGAGACTTTATGCTGACAAATATTCTGGGAATTTACTTTTATTCTTGCTCTTACAAATGAAATATGTAACTTTCAAAAGAAGGAGTTAAATTACTGTTTCATTCTGCATCAGGTAAGTCTGAATTGCAATTTCCTTTTTATTTACATAACATTAATTTGGAGGCTAGTGCTGCTAGTATCTAACGTTCAGCTCTATCTGCATAAGTGTCTTATTTATGACTTTGTGTAACATGTAAGAAAACCCTCTCCTTGTAGATTTCACTGCATTTCATATACCTTTTGTTTTAGAAGATTTTTAAAATTTGTCTTGAAATTTGCCACATACAGTGTGTTGCTTGATCTGTGAGGGGAGGGAAAGTAGAAGAGGAAATCACATTCAAAACTTGTACTATGTCTTTTGTCCTACTTCTCAATTTTCTGTTCCTTTCCTATGTAATTTCTTCTTTTTCATACTACTGTGCTGAAGTTTGGAGACAAACTTAATGCATTGTAAAATAAAATAAATCAACAGAAAATATTTATCTGTCTTAATTTCTATTATTATCATGTAATATTAATTACTGTCTCCATTTCAAAAGTGAAGATATTTGAATGTTTCTCCCCTTTAACAAAAAAAAAGAAAATGTGTAAAAGAAACTTGCATAATTAAAAAGCAAATCGTTCAGAAAGAGATGAAGTTAAAACTGATGTATTTTTTAACACCAAGTATTGAACATGCCTCAAAAATCCAGTCTGGAACTTTGTAGATGTTTTTTCTAGGAGTAACTAGGAGAGGCATTAATGCCTGAGTCTCGAGTCTCAAGTCTCCAAAATATTAGCGAACTACTGCAAGTATTTTGCTGTAATTTTTTTCCAATGTGCTCACTTATTGGACCCTGCTACATTTTAATAATTTATTACAGACACGGGATGAAATGTTGGCCCTGCTGAATCCATGGGAGTTTTCCCATTGACTTCGGTGAAGCCAGGATTTTATCCATGGATTTACATCAGCAAAACACAACAAACCTGATTCTGTACTTCAGCTGAAATAAAACACAGGGCATATTTTGTGAAACAAGAATGAAAGCAAAGCTGTACCCTTTCTAAAAAAGGTTTTGTGCATCTATACGATTTTGGTTAAATGAATGTTTTTGCACCAGATGGGGTAAAAACAATAAGAAATAAACCTGCTGTTGTTGTTTTGGAATGTGTATCTAATTTTATAATACATACCACAGTAGTTCATCCTACATTAAAAATTTGGAGGTTTAATTTAGTTTTTTTTTAATACACTAGTAATATAATCTCTAGGTCACATGTGAAAGTACCATGTAATTTATATAGTCATGATGTCAGCAGTATATTATGTAAGTTCTTAGCGGCAGATGAGGCTTAGTAGTGCAGACTGATTCTTGTTTTATTTAACGTGACTTTTTGTAATTTTTTTCTTGAAATAATGTTTTTTAGTCCTTGGGTGGCTATGACTTTTTATTTCTTCTGGATAGGGTTTTTATCTACTTGTGTCTAAACCAAATCACACTAAAATGGCATTATTGACTTTACTGATGTTTCTGTGAAATGATGGCAGTGCTGCATGGACACTTCTCCTCCTGCAATATCACAATTATGAATTTTGCAATTACATGGGAACTGCTGGAATTATCCCTCATCCTGTCCTTCTCAGCTTTTCAGCTAGAAAATAAGGCAGAAGTTTGACTGTCCCACCACAAAGCCTTTCTAAGCAGACTATTCAGAGAACTGTAAGAGGGGTTATGAATCCATAAGCTGTGGGGAGTCTCCCCTACAACCCCTCTGCAGCCCTCACCTGTGGGATAGAAAATAAGCCCTTGACAATCCACAGCACTGTGATACAGTATCTGTACATTCTCCTGCAAAATATTTTCTCTCCTTCTGTTTCAAGCAGCAAAACCCATGAAGTGAGTCGTGACTGTGTGAATGAGCCATCTTTATAGCACATTTAAAGGAGGAAGAACACCTTTGTATATCTGACATTTATGACATCCTCAAGAAGAGAATCAGTAAGAAAAAGTCTATTAAAAAATAAATCATTTCACTTAAAACATCTTTAAGATCTTTTTGCCATATCAACCCATGATTTTTATCTGTAAATATGGTTGTAATGTTATTCCAGTCCATCAATAATCATCAGATGTGACCAAATGAGACAGATTAGAATTTGTAGAAGAATTTGTATTTTTTCCTTCTTGTTTAAATACAGCTTCTAAATTAGGCTCTCAGAAACATAGAGATGTCATGTCTTTCAAATTGCTTTTTCTTTTTTTACCTCATTCTGTTCCTAAGACTGAAAAAACAACAACCCACCAACTAAAACAACTCACTGCCTAAAAAAACAACAACCCACCAATCTAAAACCAACTGAAGTCCAGTCAAAGACCAAAAATCTCTATAAACCTCCATATGTGTCTAACTGGAGCTACAGTACCAAAAAATTGTTTATCAAATCAGTCTTCCATATCAGGCACTAAACAGTTAAATTATAGCTAGGAGTATTCCAATAAGCATAGCATTGAAAATAGTGAAATAAATACAAAAGAAGTCACTCAGAATCTCTGTGGAAGAAAAATATTGTGAATAATTTTGTTACCTCGTCCCAAAAACCCATGAAATAATGGGTGTCTGAGTATGGAGGAAACAAACCGCTCCTCAAATTGTTGTGAATGTAGAAGGAAAGATGAAGTCTCTCTTTCTGGTCTCCTGGAACAGAGCACACGGCACACAGCTACAATGAAGACATCACTCAGGTATCTGGGATCTGACCTGCCTGGAGAACCATCATGTACCTGCTTGTTCACAAGAGCTGAGGAGTTACATGGCACCGTGTAGCAGAGCTGAGAGAAGACGTGTGCCTTGCACAGGCACCGAGAACAAATGGACACTGAGGGCTGGAGGAGAGGAGGTTGGTCAAACACTCTGCTTCATGACATGCTTGGATTGCTCATGAAAGGAGCGAAAGAAATGGTGAAAAAAGAGGAGAGGCAACCCTCTCTCTTGCAGTTCTGGATAGGGTCCTTCTGTGCATCCTGACAGTTCTCACCAGGCTGTGGAGGCCAGCACACACCTTCCTACATGAATTAGCTTCCATCTGGGTCTCTTCTGCCAGAAGGGCTGTGCTTCTCCGTGATTCTGCCCAGTCTTTTTACATGGCACAAGCATAATCCATGGCTTCCCTTAAGTTTACCAAAAGAAAGGAGAAACATGGAATAAAACTGATTTTGGGTAACTTAAGAAGAGTGAAAAATCATAATTCTATGTATTGCTTAAAGCTCAGTTAGATACACGTAATCCACACATCTTAAACATTGGTTAAAAGCCTGCAGGTCTGGAGCAAGCCTCCTTCCACCAGCTAGCTCTGTTGCTTCTCAGGAACAACACACACTGGTTTAGTCCTACACTCAGCAGTTTAGCTCAGACAAGGGAGTTTGGTGTTAAGTGATTTGATACTTCACAGGCAGCCTTCCAGGAACTGGAAAAGAAATGGCAAATTTCTAGGCTGTGGCTTCTGCAGCATAGGTGAGGTGAAACACAGAGAGCCCCTGCTTGGCTCATCCAACTTCAAGTCACTTCTGTCAAAGAGAACATGAATCCCCTACTAGATCCATTTTCAGTGCCCACATAATCTTGTAAAAATCAGGAGGTACTGCTGGCATCTTTATTTCCAGAAAGCATAGAACTGTGGCAGTTAGTGCTGTTATGGGACTAAACGTGCTCCCATGTAAATCTATGTTACAGCTGTATGCAGAAACTTTCTCTTGCAAAACATTTTTTTTGCTTTGCATGTGAGCCTACTGAGACCTGGCACTCTCTATTTTGTGTCACCTGCTTAAGACATGAATGTCATTAAGAAAAGGTGAGACCATGAGACGAATGGGTGAGGAGACGTACGTAGAGCAAAGAAATGCAGATGTGACTTGCTTGTCATCCCACAGGACTGTTTCACATCCCTGTGATGTATCACACTTCCTTTCCTCTCCAGCCCACTTGAGAAATGATACAGTTAAACAGGAACATTGCTTACCATTTACATTCCAGCTAATAGAAGGGTTTTCCAAAATGCTTGATACTACTTAACTTCTGATTAACTCTACTTATTCACCAGTTTCTGCCTCAGCTTTAAGACTAGTCTGGTACTTCCTAGTGAGCTCCTGAAACCATAGAGAATACTTGGTTCCCTTTGCTCATATCCTGTTCAGTCTGTTACTAAAATAAGGAGAGGTGGGGTCTGAACAAAGATGTAACAATTAAGAAATTGAACGTTTAATAAAAACACCAGAAGTACACTTGTTCAGGATATCACCAGGATTATTATACATTAAACAGAATAATTTGTGCCCCCTTTTAAAATGCATTTTACTATCACCATGGATTAAAGCATATGTTAAGATCTAGAAATCAATTTCTCCCCTTACCATTTTATTTCTTAGGCTACACTTCTGTGTGACTACTGCTGAATTACTCTTTTTTGTGGATAGTTTCACATGATAAATGGGGAGATCTCAAGTTTTAGTAGCATGTAAGAAGGTGAATAAATTACTGTTGGATTAGACTAAAAGATATTGCTGAAAAGTACTTGTAACGAGATAATTGCAACAGCCAAAGCTGAGAGTAACACTCAACACTGGCAGCAGCTTAGTTAAACATGTGGTTAATGATGTTATAGGAAGAATGGGTATGTAAAATATTCAACTCTACCAGCAGTAAATATTCATTTTATGTGACAGCAATAGTGGCTTACTGAGACGGATATTTGACATACAAAACTCCTATAATTATTTTAAGATCTTTACTTCCCAATGATTTTAATGATACGACAAAGATTTGAGGTGTTTGCTGAAACAGCACTGTCATTTACTATCAGTCAAACAAAATGTCATTCTAACTCATTTCACTTCAAATGTCTGAGTAGTTTTCATACCAGTTAAGCTACTGCTGTAAAGAGTATGTTTTTTAGAGGTTTTATACTTACAGAATAAAACTGACAAATACCTGTCTGGTAAACATTTGTTAGAATATATAATCCAGAAAAGTATTTTAGTAGGGATTTTGCTGTCAGAAGAAAAAAAAAACCCTGAGTATAAAAATAGAAAAGCAGCATATAACTTTGTACTTTTGTACCTTTAAATTTTGTGTTATGTTTTAAGGCTATGAAAAACAGGTAGTGCCTCATGGAGTTGATTGTTCAGTACTTTTCATTATAAGTTTCTTCAATCTCTTAAAAACGTTGCCAAGTTTTGAACCATTCAGGATGGAGTTTTCCTGCCCTAGGCAGGAGTATTTTGGAAAGCTGCTACCAAAATTCAATCATACTAGAAGCAATATTCCATAAAAAGCAAGTTTCCTTCCCTAACATTAATCCATATCTCACAAGTTTGGTTTTTTTTTT
>VZRZ01008643.1:695032-817859 GCA_013398175.1 Climacteris rufus
AGCTCGGCGGCGCGCTGCCCCGCCGGCCCCTCTCCCCGCCGCCCCCAAACTTCTGCACAAGTTTCGCGGCGGCGCCTGTGCTCCGCAGCGAGCCGGGACCCCCCGGCCGTGGCCGCGGAGCGCTGCGCGGTGTGGTGCGCGGCCGCCTTCCCCGTGAGACAGCCCGGGTGCCGGGCTGCTGCCGGCCCTTACGTCATGCTGCGGGCCGGTGCGGGGCTGATGCTCCGCTTCTGGTGCCGTCGGGTGCGGGGCGGGGGGCAGTGTTGACAAGGTCCCCTCTCTGCAGCCCTGCTCTCCCTTTTCAGTCCCTCTGCTCCGCACATCATCCCCCTCCCCAGCTCCGCGTCCCCCCGCCACTGTCCTCTCTTACAGGGGTCTCTCTCTCCCCAGAGAAGTTTTCAGGACGATAAGAGCTGCAGGAGTGTAAGGGGAATATTTGCTAAACTCTGCCTCCTCTATTATTTATGTCCGAGCATGGTGAGTGATCCTTCATCTCCAGGGCTCAATATAAACTTTACAATTGGAAAGAGAGAGGTTGTTTCAGAGACGGGGGTAGGAATAAAGGAAAATGAAATGTCCATATGTCGTTTGGTTTCTCTTTTTTTTTTTTTTTTTTAATCCAGAACGATATGAGAAGTGACTTAAGCAGCAAGATTAGAAAATTTCCATATAGTATCAGTAAGAAACAGTGCTTAGCTAGATGAAATTGAAGTTTGGACAGAAGCATAATAATTACTGTGAAGCATCTTACTTGGGCTTTTCCTGAGTTTTTAGAGGTAGTCACCCGCTGGTGTGCACCAGACTTTCCCTGTCTGGCCATTTGGACAAGCAGCAGTGTGTCAAGTAAAAGTGGTGTAGGAAAACTTTCTTGTAAGATACTGTCATGCAGAGATAATCCAGAAACTGGACTGAAAGAAAATTGAGAAGTGGAAGGTGAGAGCCGAATGCAAAAACATAGGGTAATTCTGCTGAAGGAGGTATGCTTCCATAAGGGTATGGATTATTTTCAGGATTATTATGTACAGTCCCTGCTCGGTATTTTGTAACTTGCATGTGGTGAATGAGGTTGTCAGTATCAAAAGCTTGAAATTCTTAATAAAAAATGGCTAAAATCCTTATTTGTGACTCCTTAATCCTAAAGGGAGCCGTACAGGTCGCAAAGCACTAGGGAAAAGTGTGATTAATGATCAGTGATTAGTGATAAGTGATTAGTGGTTTTATTCAAACTGTTACCTCTGACCAGAAGCACACATCAGAGGATTAACAGGCTCTTTAGATAAATGCTCATTAGTGGAAGGGGGAAGGCAAAGATAATAGGCATGCACACAGGGACAACTTTCTAGGAAAATCATTCCTGTCTCTGGCATAATAAGCTCTATTAGCAGAAAGGCTCTTTAATTTAAAAGTTGCTTTTATCTTGTAAATCAAAGATAGATGTAGAAGTTTGCTGCGCTATTATAGCCTAAATTTTCCCATATCCACTAGATGTGGATTATCTCGGTAGTGATATTTTATTTAAAAAAAACCCACCACAATTGAATCTGTAAGAAACTGAACATTCCCAAGGGCTAAAGCCCTGCATCCCGAGGGAGGCATCTGCTCCCAAAGCCTGCTGGCAGCTAACTAGATGGCGCAGTCCTGTTCTGTGTGAATGTACACTCCTGGGTTATGAACTTAGCAAGCAGGAGCTTGCTAGGTGTCCTTCAACACTTACAACAAAGTTGATTCTGTGCTGGGTTGGAGGCTAGACAGTACTATGAGTTTAAAGTCACATTTTCCACTTCAGTTAATCTAGGGAGTTAAAGGCTACTGGAAAAATTAGTCTCATTTACTGAAAGAAATGGTGAGAGAAAGAAGAAGAGAATGAGAGAGGGGCAAATAGCTACAGCTTGGGACATAACTCTGGATTGAACTGTTTTGTACTGCTTAAATGAAGTACAGTTCTGATGGCCTTAATGAAGCCTAAAAGCTCTTGGGAATTTTCCCCCCAGCTATCGCTGGCAAACTGAGGTTTGTTTTTTTATAAATAAGTCACTAAAAGGAAGGAACAGTTGGTGTGGTGTTTGAACAAAACAACTTGGACCTGACTGTACTCTACAGATGATGGTAAGGAGCCTGTTTTTGTGATAACTAACCAGGGCTTTTTCATTACTCTTTATCATACATGGATTGGGAAGAGCTGGTATCTACTGCTGTTGATAGACTTGGGGATGTTTCCTTTGTTCTGTTAGCTTGCATGGGATTTATGTTTGGTTTCATCCGTGGAGATCATCAAAGTTTCAAAACTTTAAAAGAAACACTTGAGTGAAACAGGAAATAGAAATAATGAACTTAGGGAATGAAAAAGAAACAGCAGTAGTCTCCTATTGTTACATCTTTAATTGGAGACTCTTAGGAACAGTCGGGCTAATGCTTAAAATCAAAAAGTTTTGTAATAGCTTATAAAAAAAGGCAATAAGTGCTGTCTGCCAGTCTTGAATATTGGATGGCACTTTTCCAGGAATTAAAATTGCGATATTTTAAAAAGTTTACACATTTAGAACAAGCGGAAACCTTTTCCTTCTTCCAAAACACCCATTTATAGTCCAGCTTCAATTTATCAAACTCCACTTCTGCTAATTTAACCCAGGGAATGTAAAAGGAAAGAAACCACGTATATACATTTAAAGAAAAGATAGAAGCGAGATTGTACATGTAATTTTATTTATATCTCCACTTAGCAGAATGACTTACACAGATAAAGAGTAATAGTTGCTTTTTTAATTTGATATTCACTTCCTCACATTGAGAATCTAAAATGTGCTGCAATCACACATCCTGTGTGCTGCCGAGGAATCTTCTGTAAAAGATTGTTGCCGTGAGAGCTAGAGTTCACTCCAGAGTTGATAAGAGAGGCAATCTCCCGGTGCCTTTACATACTAAACCTTTCAGCTTTGTGTGGGCAGAATGTCTCTGAGCTCAGTAAGTCTTGCAGGATGATTTGAAACTGGGTTATTAACTTGTCTCCTTGTGGCCCCCTTTAAAAACCTGTCTCTACACCCCGAACCAAGGTATGACGATCTTAAATATTAGAAGAGTTCTTGCAAGGTTGTTGTTCCTTTTAAAACAGTTTCTTTAATCAAGCACTTTTCCTCTACTCTTTGTCATCCCGCGTCTCTAATTTCTGCCATTAGTTAACTTTCTGGATTTCCTAGAAACCTGTTGTTTTGAGGGTTTATACCTATGTGTATGTATAATTAGCTGTCTTTCAAGCTTAATTTTAATTCCAGTGCCCATCTTTCTATAAACTCTTTATTATGCGGAAACTATTTCTGGACAAGATTTTGCGATAAAAGAAGAGAAAAACTGTTTTACTTTAAACATTTTTCAAATTATTATTAAGGACCTTATGATTTATTATTGGAACAAATTGGTATTTTTTTCTCAAGGCCTACGAACACTGATTTTCTTGTAACTCATTACAGAAATACTCTACTCAGTAGACGCAGTTGCTGGAAAAACAGATGTATAAAGCAACAGGTCTTTCAGTTCTGCTTCACAGGTCTGGGTGATTAGTTTGCTTTGATTTGGTTTTGGTTATCTCATACTTACCAAATTAATAGGTAGACATATATAATTAAGCAAGCCTATTTGGCTTAATCTTTCATGTGTAAACTCTCATTGATACAAATACATCGGAGTCCTAGTGGAAATATTTAAAATGCTTTGAGATTCTGTCAGTCCTAAGTACTAACTCCACGGTTGATCTGACAGCTTGGTAGGTAACTCTGAAGTATCTCAAAACAATTTCTGTTGATTTGCCCTCTCTCCATGCTGCAAGCTATTCAACCCCTGAAAAAAAACCCCTTATTTCTAGGTAAATTATATATTCTGCTCTGCAAATTATAAGACTCCAGAGCTTTTAGGGCTCTAGCCTTAAAAAAGAAAACTTTTAGGGCTTTTGAATTTAGGGCTTTTGATAAAAGATCAAAGTTGATCACAAATTTAAAGCAACAGTTTGGAATAAGAACTATGAAAACATTTTTTCCTCTTACCAAAAGTCTTATTAGTATGCTAATTTACAATTCTGAAGGTGTAGTGTTCTCTGACACAGACACAAAAGTGATCTCAGACAACATGTTATCATGCTGTATTTTAACGTTAGCCGCATTATAACAGTAAGTACAGAAATTAGCTTTTATAGACTTGACATGTAGGAACAAAATCCTGTTATGGAAATACTTTTTTTTTTTTTTTGTTACACATACAATCAAATAAATTATTTAAGTTGTCTCAGGTATACATAACAAGCACAACATAACATACATAAAATAATTGTTTTGGATATGTGGTGAAAGGACTTGTTGAAGCAGATAAGCTCTTGTGTCTTTTTACAGCCGTAGAGCTCATGTTGGTTTCTGCACTGATTGTTTTGCTCCTATTATGGCTCAGGTTGATGGGGCAACCCTGAAACTTTAATATAATGTTTCATCTACTATTTTTCACTAAAGTTTTATTTTACTCTGTAATTAAAATTACCGAGAGTCAGCATTTTTTTACTAGCCATTGCATGGGAAATGCAGGTGTTATTTGCCCTTAGAGAGTTAAGAAAGGGTTGGTTGCACTGGTTTGTAGGTTTTTAGATTGTGATATCAAATGCTATTTTATAAACACAAAGAGATTTTCCAAGGATTTTGCTGAAGGCTGTAGGATTTTCAAAGTAAAACATTGAAAGCTTACAACAATTTCCTTAGCTTAAAAGATGTTTTGCTTTGGGTTCTTGTTTCCGTCTTATACTTTTTTGCGAATTTGTTCAAGAAGTCAGTCCCACACACAACTTCAAAATAAATGCCTTGAAATGCTGTCACCGGTGTGTTTGTGTAGGTGTGCAGTGTTAATAATCTCATCCTTTGAGACAGCTCATGTCACTGTCGTGCTACCCTGCCATGTAAAGTGATTTGAAGGTGATTTGGGGTGCAGCCCTGCTTGGCCAGAAACCTCCACTTTGTGGGTGATAAAAACAGCAACGTCTTTAGAAGAAGCCAGAAGGAATGAAATTTGAATTTAATTGGGAAAAATTACTACAAATCCTCTATTACCTTTGCCTGCTAATTCTGCTTTTCTTTGGCTCTGAATATTTTCATTGCTCTTAGAAGGATACTGAGACCTTTGTTAGCTCAGGAATTGGGCATGGTTTGATCTCACCTGCAGCTTTCTACCCCACATAAACTCTATAGTTTCTACACTTTGTAGTTTCTACTGCCTTTTTAATCTTTGCAGTGTTTTCTTGAACTGCTTGTTTTGCTCTCATCTCAACTTTTTTCTCTCCTGAAGGCCTTGTCCTTGGGTGCCACCACCCAGTGAACATTTCAATGCAGTTGAAATGTCTGGTCCCAATCTCAGTATGTTTGTGTGTTTTAAAGTTTTCTGTCCAGGGATATACTGAGATTAAACTAGTCATCCTTAAATACACTGCCTAAATTTAATACAAAGAAATATATTCAATTAGGCTGATCTTTTCTCGTTTAGAGAAAGGTGCCTTTTTACCTGTTTACTTTGTGGGCTTGTGCCTTCAGTTATCTCTCATTGCGTATAAGACAGCGTTGTTCATTGCCACCTTTTTCTGAGCTGTTTGCAAGTACTCAGAAACACTGGTCCAGTGGCTCCTAGATTTAACATCTGATTTTTTTTTTCTCCTGGCCTAATGTAAGGAATGCAAGTTAATATGTGATGCTCAACACAGGGGGCTCTGTAGCACAATAAACGGAATCTGAGATTGGATTTAGGATGTGTTGTATGGAAGAGCTACAACAGCAAGCACTAAAGTGATAAGTTACTGTATTTTACTCTCTCTCTTTTCTTTTGTTGTCCTTTATATCTTTCAGTTCTGGAGTGCAGTGGAGTAGTATTCTGCCTAAGTAAAGGCTCCAAGATATGGATCATGATATTAGTAGGTCACTTGGTCATGCATTGATGCTGCAAATCAACTGCTAGTAGTTCAGTCATGGGTGAACTAGTTTACCATCACGCTCAGTCCAAATATACCTCTCATTTAACTTAAAAAAACCCCTTTTATTCAACAGCAATACTCTGTTACTAGGTGAGGAGCTTCAAATTATGAATGACCTCAAGATATGCCAGGAGAGGTTTAGATTGGATATTAGGAAAAACTTCTTCTCTGAAAGGGTTGTCAAGCATTGAAATAGGCTGCCCAGGGAAATGGTTGAGGTGCCATCCCTGGAGGTAACTACAAGACATGCAGATGTGGCAGCTGGGGACATGGTTTCGTAGTGGATTTGGCAGCGTTGGGTTAACGGCTCAACTTGATGATCTTAAGGGACTTTTCTAATTTAAATGATTCCATGATTCTGTAATATTAAATCACACCTACACAGGTACTACTCTGAATTAATTTTAGCCAGCTGGTTAAATCTGGGCTTGCTTTTGGTTCTGGTCAGGTCAGTGAATGAGTTTGTCACAAAATATTTTTAGGCGCTCAGCAAGAACTCCAAAGGTGACCTGAGTGTGTGATGGCAAAGAGCCTGGAATTGTGCTTGTCCAGAAATGGCACTGTCTGTATTAGAAATCTGGGCTTGCCAGTACCTCACTTATAGGAAACTTCTTTTCTTGGGACGGTGTGTAAAATACAACCTGAAAAAACTAAAAGTGGTGCAATGGAGTAGAAAAAAGATCATCAATTGCTTAGTTCAGGAATATCTTTTACTACCTATTGTTTAACTTCATTATTGAATGAATGCTTTTGGAAGAAGAAATCTTTGTTAAGGATTTGTGATGATTTCAACCACCACATCAACTTCATGTTTTTGTGACTTAAAAATAAAACCTCGTTTTTCTGGCAATGATCTGGTGAGGGGGAAAGGGCATTTGCATAACTTTTTTAAAGGTTGAAGAGATCAACATCAACATCTTTAGAGACTTCCATAATTTTCTAGAGTGCATAAGAGGAGGGAAAAGAAGAGATTCTGTAGTTAAAAACAAGTTAAGGAATTTTCCTTCTTTTCTTACTTACATATCCTTAAGTGTGTCTGTATAGCACTTCAAGGCTGTTTTATACTTGTCATTAAATAAGGTGAGTGTAAGTTTCTTTCACTGGATGTGCAATGGAAAAGTATTTTAAAAAGACAGTGGGAAAAAATAATGAATGATGTAAAACTTGAACCACTTTCTACAAATCCCATACTGCTCTTTCATTCTTCAGTGCTAATAAAACAGCACTTGGACTCAATCATGAAAATAGGTTAAATTCGAGTAATTGATGGTTTATCACAAAAAGTGATAGAAAGCAGTAATTTAACTATTTTGATGAGAATCTTTAAAAGACAAGTTTCTGTAAATAATTTGCTATGAAAGTAGAAAGGATCAAAAGAACCATGGGTTTTATGACTGGGTAAGGAGAATTACATTCTTGTGGATTTAAAAAATATCATAGTAGAGCCTAATTCTCCACTCACCCTGATACAAATCTGGAGCAACTCTATTGAAATCTGTAGAGTTACCAACTGCAATAATACTCATTGAGAAGAAAATTAGATTCACGGGGTCTATTCTGAACACAGCCTATCAGTTGTGCGCTGTGCAAATCCCATTATTAAAGTAATAGCCTTACATGTCACGTTAAGGACGGCTGTTTCCCCAAGATGAACATGTTTGTAGCTCTCCTCATCTTGTGGCTACTTTTTAAGGGGGCAGGGGGGATATTGAGAATACTTATTTTCTGCTCAATTAATATTCCTTCCGTGCACTCTCCTTCCTCTCACGCGCTTTATGTGTGGGTGCGCAGTCTGCACTCTCCATCATCTATCTGTCTGTGTCTCTTTGGCTGTGACAGTCACCACTCTGGCCTCAGGCTTGCACAACGTAGATGAAAAGCCCACCAAGATTTTCAGTTAAGCATGGCAGGCTATAATTCTGCTCCTAAATATGATGTGCATTTTCACTCTTTAATGATGCAGCTGTGAATTGGAAGTAACACTTTAGACCTTAGTTATGTTTTAAATGTGGAGGTTTTGGGTTTTCTTTTAGTATTTGGGGAAAAAAAAAAAGAGATAAGGCTATAGAGGGGGAAAGAAGTGAGGAGGCAGTGTGGCTTGACAGTTTTAATAAATTGGGGTATTTGTTTGAAGGACTGGAAAGCAACATCCAGGCCACTCCAGCACCTTGCATAGTTCCCAAACTGACCTGAGAATGAGAACAAAGTTTTTGAGAAATGGGGAAAAATATCATTATGCCTGAGCCACTGTGATTTTTTTTTTTTTTTTTTTTTTTTTTTTTTTTTTTTTTTTTTGGTGACAGAAATCAACAGGGAATTTTGAAAAAAGAAAAACA
The DNA here is from genome assembly GCA_013398175.1 of Climacteris rufus. Lineage (NCBI taxonomy): Eukaryota > Metazoa > Chordata > Aves > Passeriformes > Climacteridae > Climacteris > Climacteris rufus. The sequence goes on from VZRZ01008643.1 coordinate 703,358, forward strand.
TTGTAAAGAGTAATACATAGACAGCGTCCAGTGTACAACCCCACTTTCTCCAGCCCTAATCATGTACATTTACTTGCTTCAATTTTCTTCATTTGGCCCAGCATATGTCAGGTCAGCTCTGTTACTTTTTAAATTGGTATAAATCCACTGACTTCTCTGAAACTGTGTGGAGTGAGGGTGTGGTTGTTTATTAATGGCACGCAATGGGCAACTTCTGTGCATAATCTTTTGTGAGAGGATATTACAAATATTTTTAGGCCCTGTAACCACTCTTGTGTACAAAGACTCTGGATCCTCAACAATCCAGAGGTTAATTTATAAAAAAAATGAAACAAACCCACAACTATTATTTCATTGCCAAACATTTTTAAAAAGCACTATTTATGTAGGCCCTATATAAGCACACATTGTTTTATGTTCCTTCTGCTGGCTTTGCGTTTGACTAAACCATTATTCTCGGAGCGCTGCTGTGCTGAGATCATCAGTGATGATGGTGTGAAAACAAACAAGTTTTAGCATGAGAAGTCACTATATAATTTGACAGGGAGGTTGTCAGCACCAAAAAATCCACATTAATTTCATCTCTGGTCAAAGCAAAATAAAAATCAGATGGCTAGTGGGAAAAATGCATTCTTAGGAGGAAGAGAAGGGGATTGGATCTAATTCTGCAAGGTGCTGTGTCAACTAGAAGTAGGACCCATCTGAATTCCCATTGAAGTCAATGGTTGTTGAGGGCATTCAGGGACTAGTGGCATTGGGTCCCTTTTCTCCAAAGGTTAGTAAAACTGCTGAGATGAAACTTAATTCCTCATTAATTCAAACTGCTAGCAAGTTCTTGGGAGTAAAGCTCTCTTTGTTAAAGATCAAGATATGCTTCAGCTCTTCAATAGAGAGCTAAAAAAGTATATGCTCTAATTCTGTAGCCTTCAAGGAATCCTTCAAGATGAAGAGTTCTGCATATACCTTAATGGTACAAAAATCCTGCTTTGGAGAAAAACATTTTTGGCCTCTGTTATGTTACACAAAATAGGGAGACAACTTCCTGTTTTATTCTTTTGAAAGTGACCTTTAATGTTATCAAGAATGATTTTGTATTCCCTAGTGTTAAGTTAAAAAGCCTTGGGACTAATTAGTGCAGCTCTGTGTAGTCAAATAGGTGCTGTGAAAAAGAAGCTATCAGATATGTGTATGCCCCCCAACTTTTTTTTTTGTTCTTCAGTGAAAAATTATAGTGGGCTTTTTTTAACAGAAACAGTTAAAGTCAATGGATCCCAGATGAGCCAACCCACTTAATAATAACCTAAAATTTAGGAGTTCCAGATAGTTTATTTTACTGCTATGCTGTAGCCTTACACTTGAACCTTTTACTGGATTATCTAAATTGAGTGGAGCTTGCAGGGTACAGAAGGAAACACTCTGAAAAACATTGCTCCCTCTGTAGCAGTCAGGATGCTACATGTTGTATTTTCTCTCTCGTGCTGTCTGATTCTATATACATTTTCTTGCCAAAAAGTTGCTATTCCAAAATATTGAGACAGCCTATTTCTAGGCTGTCAGTCTTCCAGTTTTCATTTCAGAGTTTTGAGTCAGTACATTGTCAGCCAAAAGCTTTTCAGCAGGCTGAAAGTTTTTAGGCACAGAAGGAGCTTAGAAGAAATATTTTCAGCATTGTAATTAATTCTAAACTAATTTATAATGGGGACAATAAGAGGCATGATGATGACTGTTTTATCAAGCTAGTCATGAAAATAGATTTGATTTTCTTCTTAATTTTGAATTTGCTGTGTTGGTTTCAGAGAACTTAAGTAAGGGAAGCATTGGTTTGACGCACCGTGTAGGCAGAGCTCCTTGTTGTATCTCTTCTTTCAAGGAAGCAGCCTTCCTTGAACAGGGGAAAATGTGGCATTGGGAGTGCTGCTGAACCAAGTGGCTGTGTGGCTCTGGAAGTGAGATCCACCTTATGCCTTCCCCAACTCATCAAATTGCAGCCACCAGGGTTCACGTCCTTTTGGGAAGCCCAAGCAAGATTTCAAGCAAATTTCTCACTTGGCTCCAGTGCTTAGAAGATCCTGGATGGGGAAATGCCCATGTCTACATTTGTAGAGAAGTCAGTGCTCAGTAGAACCTGGAATGGTCAGGTATCGCATGGAGAATGGATTTTGTAAAAGATCAAATTTTTATAGGCAGACATCACAGAATTTTAAGACCAAACCCAAGTCTGCAAATTGGCAACTGGTTTGTACATGCAGACTCTTGTGTACGTAGTAAATGATAGGCAGCAGTAAATTGTGTAGCTTGTTGTTAGGCAAGAAAGAGGTAAAAACAAAAGGTCTGTGATACAGAAATAACAGATTTTTGATAAAAGTTGGTTGTGAAAGGGTTAAATGAAAATGAAAAGAGTAGTACTTTTTAAAGCCTTTTATAATTCTGTGGATAGCACTTTCCTCACATGTCCAGTGCCTTCCTACTAACCATCTTCAAAATATATCTGAAAAAAGCATCATCCTTTTGGTGCCCACATTAAAATGCTGGTTATTTCTCCATCTAATCATCACCTCCGCTTGGAGCCACTTGTGCTCTCAAGCAGGTGGTATATGTGAGATGGCCTGAGAAGTGGCAAGGTCCTGACAGAGTCTCTTGTCTCTTGCTAAGCCCCATATTTAGCACAGAGGGGATTTCCTTGCCGTTGTGTAGAGAAGACAGTTGGGCCACAGGGTTTTTCTCTGCACCCCATCCAATCCTGAGTTAAATCAAGTAGCACCGGCCAGGGGTAAAGTCAGTGCCCTCTGAGCAGCAGCTTTGGAGGGAACACATCTGGCCTAAGCAGTCAGGCTAGTGACAAAAAAATATTCACCAAAGACTTTCACATAAAGAACTTTATTGAAAAGCATGGAGGACTGCAAGTGTTCACGGTTAAAGATCAAATTTTCTGAGTAGCTTCAGCCAAAATAAAAGGGGAGAAAAATATGTGAAAAAGTCATAATACTCTATTTCAACATTTTTTCAAAATGAGGTACATCTCCTTTGAAAATTGATTTATATTAAGGAAGACATAAGGCACTACATCATTCAGAGATTAGGATTTTTTGTGCTAAATAAAGTCTTTCAGGTTGATGCAAACACTTTCATGTTTATCTGCCTTTATTTGACTGCTCTCGGCTTGGGAGGCTTGGGTCTCTTTATCTTTTTGTTCTGAATAATATAATTCTGTGCATATAAGATGAGAACAAGGTCTTGGAAAGCTGTGTTGGTTGAGAACTTCAAATAGCTTGGTAGAGGACTTTTGTTGGCCACATCTCCCAAATATTTCCTAAGACTTGGTCTGATCTGGTTTGATCTGACTGGAACAGAGAAGATGATTGCCTTCCCTGGAGGGCAGTGCAAAATCAACTTAAACAACTGATGGCATCAGAAGAAAATTGGCTGAAAGAAACCAAGTCTTTGTACAGCATCTTTGCTGAGAGTAAATTTAGGAGAGGCTGTCCTTGACTAAGAATGCTGTCAGAAATGTTGTGGACTTTTTTTTACTTAAATCATTGCATAATTATCAAATTAAAAAATTGGAGTAGATGGAGAAACAGTCTCTTTCAGTTATGCTACTGGCTTAGGGTTTTAGGGTCTTTAAAAATGTATTTCTTCTTTATGGGAAAAGTGGATGTCTTAAATGGATATCTCTTACTGGGAATTATCTGGTGGAAGTTCTGATGAAAGGCTAGATTAATTTAAATATTCAAGGATGGATTAAAAGGGAGCTGAACGAACAAATCATGTTTCCTAGGTACAGCTTTTTTTTTTTTTTTTTCCTTTGAGCAGATTAGTTTCTCATTTTTTACCAGGAGACATACTGGGTTTTGATGAGGAAGAAATTCTTGCTTATTCTAGTTGTGTGGAATTGCTTTTCTCAAATCATGTGTAATATTTAATCTCCATGTGATGGCTCTTTAACTTGTCTTTTCAAGTGTGTGTTTTGGTGGTTTGTTGGTATGTGGAACATTTCCTTCCTGTACTTCAGCATTTCTAAGCAAAATCTGGGTATGTTTGAAACCTTAGCTTATTCACACTTCCTAATCATAATCCCCTTGGTTTCCTTGTCAGCACCTTTGTGGTATTTCTCTGGACACCTCTATCTAATATCTCCAGAGGTTATTCTACAGAGTAACCTTTGACAAGATCTATTACTTACTACTTACTGCTTTTAGCAAGGTGAAAAGAGGTCAGTCTCTGTAAAAGGCAGGCATTATTAGAAGACTGCTGTAGAGTCTTTTGGTGGCTTGTCCATCTCTTCTGGCAACACTGCAAATCAGTTCAGCCAGCTCCTCTACAGCACAAAGAAAATTACATTTATGACTGGATACGATCACAGGTAGGTAACAGCCGTCCTCGGGAAAGTGGTTACTGTGTGTATTACAAAGCTCTGGGTGGTTTCTTTGTCCAGACTGTAGCACACTGATGCACCCACTGGAATCTGTGACATTTTTGCTGTCAGCTTCAAGGGTAACAGGATTTCAGGCTGTTAGTTTTTGTATGATCCATTTAATTGAACTTCATGGCCAATGCTAATGACGTTTACTGCTGTACGGGTTGAATTGGTAATTTGGTTACCCCTCCTGTCAGAGTTCAGGATCTTCTAAATGAGGGTTGGTGTTGTCTGTTTCTTTAACCAAATTAAGGTGCAAAAGCTACCTCTTTCCAATTTGAAAAAAACAGATTGCAAAATCTCATTTTGTCAAAAGAGTAACTACAGGATCATACTGGTTGACAATACAAAATCTTAGAAATTAGACAAAGCATATTTTCTTCCAGATTAATTAAAGAGATGAGAAATTGCTTAGGAGAGTTTAGACAGATCCCAGATGTATTGAACATACAATGTAAAATGAATGTCTAGTCAGTTTATCTGCATGCATCCTCTAAAAAATGAATGAAAAAATCTTCCTAGGAAGCTTTGAAATATCTCAGTCTGAGCTTTTCTCAGTGAAGGATGATGATGTGTCTAGCCTGATTCTATCAGTTACTTACTACAGCTTGTTTTTTTCATGGTTTCTGTACATGTACATCCTACAAAAACTGCTGGTATACCTTTCATATGCAAATAGCTATGGTACAGGGCAAAATCCCCACTATCTGAGACTTAACAATAAATCATAGGGATTTTTCCTCTCATCCCCAAACACTGAAAACCAGGCTAACTTGTTAACATGGTTTTCACTTTCTGTCCATAGTCTATCAATTAACCACATGCAGACAGTGACTGAAATGCTCTGTCTTGGAGTAGAATTTAAATTTAATTTACCTAATGGGAGCCCATTGCCACATGACTACTGTATGTTTATGGCCTGGGCAGCTGGGGCTGAGCTCTTTGCAAAAATGAGGCATAATAACTGTCTTGAGAATATTTAAAGCTATACAGGAAGAGCAGGGTATAAATGTGAATTGTGTATTACTTATTTTTGCTTCAAATAAGAAAATGAAAAATGAAGAGAAGTAATGCATTTTTTTCACCCTGATCATATAGAGGCTAAAATATAAACTCCCAAGGCATAACAACTTTTTACAAGACGAAAAAGCAGTTTTCTTGGAGTGTTGTTGTTCTGATCTTCTGCTTGTTTTCTATGTCAGCAACCTCCCAAAAATTCATTCACTAAACCCACTCTTTATTTTTCAGCATGCACACAAGTCCTTGTGTGTTTGTGTGTTTAGTTTTATTTTTAATTGCATCTCCTCCTTTGGTTCAAACTCTTTGTAGCTGAAGATTTAGTAATTTACCAAGTGAATTGGCCTTCTGCAAAAGTGTAAAATTAAAAGCTGTATCCTATGGTTACAGTGAAGGGCTCTGTCCTTGCTGAGATGAGCAAGTGTTTGCAGAATGTTCCTTTGAGACTGAACCCTAGAGAATGAGACCACGAAGTTGTTAGGCAACTAAACACATCAACATGACAGAGCAGGAGAGGGATATATGAATCCTTACTTACAGAGAGGTGGAAGAGCTTGCAGACAGTTTTCTGGTCTGTTTTTGGAATGAGAAACATAAAGACTCTCTAGTGGGGACTTTGGAGGTAGGAGGTGGTGTAGACTTAGGTGTAGACTAGCCAAGAGTGGGTGAAATCTGCTTCTTTCTCAAAGCCTTTGGGTTTTGTAGAGGCCCTGAAAAAAGCCGTGAAGTCATCCTCCACAGGTGGAATCCTTCTCTGCTAGAAACTGTTGACCTCTTACAGTAAATCTAAGTCTTGACACAAATTTAGTTCTTTGTGCATTTTAAGTTTGAGCCACCAAAGTAAGGTGATGTCAGAATAGAAAGTAATTACTGCCCTATTTTTGCTATGATATGGTAACTCACAGTGGATGAATAACACCTGATTTACATCCTGTCTGTAAAGCTATATATGCTTCTTTGTTTGTTTATTTTATTTTTCCCCCAGACCAGCCACAAACCCCTACTGCTCATCAGTGTAACACCTTGCACTGACTGAAGGGGGAATTCCACGTACAATTGCCAAAATACCCCCCCAAAAACGCAGGGCCTGTATTGAAGGAGAAAAAGGGATGATGCTGTCTCTTTCTCTCTTCTAATCTGCTTTTATGCTTACTTATACTCAACATTTTTAAATATTATCAGTGTTAGAAACTGTGTATGTCCCATTTTTATTGCATTAATGGTGTAAGGTGGATTTGCATGGATTTTACAGTTTGCTTCAGACAAGACAAAAGCCTCTGCATGATGGGCAAACCATCACTTAAAACCAAACTCCTGCATGTCAGTTCCCTGAACCCAGTGGTAGATGGTACCCAGCTTTGCTCCAGCCCCTGAATTTGGTGGCTGGGCAGTCTGTCTGCTGAACTACCAAATCCTTATTAAATGTAGAAGACTGTGAAGCTGTAAATAGAGAGAGTCATTAGTTGCAGTGTAAGGTAAAGGCCAAAGAAATTTAGAGGGGTTCAAAGAAAAGAAGGAAAAGAGTGAATACTTGTGAGTGTGATGACTGAGAAGATGAATTCCCTTGATTGTTAGCTTTTGTTTGTGCATAACTTGGTTGGGAAAATTTAGACCAATTTAAGTGCGCTTTAGATTTTCTGTAAGGTCCCTGTGTGATGGTCAACTTTAGGCAGATCAAATTACAGCTACATATCTGTTAAGAAACTCACAGTTCTCTACCTCTCTTTCACACGTACCTCTGGCGAGTCCAAAAAATGGGCTTTCTTTCAAAATATCTGCTTTCATTTTAGGTTTTGCAAACTTGGAAATGGGAGGTCTGTTTGGTTTAGCTGAGTGTTTGCTTGTCTCAATGGGTATGGCTTTTCCAAGTGATGGTTGACAATGTGCTCGGTTTGAATGAGCTGGAGCAGAAAGCTGAGACCTGCAGGGAGCTGAGGCTCTGCATCCAGAGCTTGGGCCCTGTTAGCTCTTGCACCAATTTGTCTCTTGAATAGGTGGATGCATCTGTCCTCCCTTCACTGCTGCCTGCTGGATGGGGGGAAGGCACATCCCTTGTCCTGCCTTTCCCTGTGGTTTTCTCAGTAAGTAGTCTGCCCAGACTTCCTGCATGAGCACAAGCTGTGGTACACCTATCAGGGAATTCCCCCAGCTCTTGGGTCACCAAAATTATGTCTAAACATGCTGTGCTGCAGTGTTTCTAAGAAAAAACACCGGTTTATCAGGGTAGAAGATGTGTTTGCATATTTCTGGAGGTATTCAGAAGTGGTAGGAGTTGTGGTGAGTGGGTGAATATTCTTTCCCCATAAGCTGGACCCAGTTTGGAAGATGGGATTTTCCTTTCTGGCAGACAGTGCTCAAGAGAAGAGCAGCTCTGTGCTGCTTGAGCAGTGTCTTCTGGTGGTCTCCTGTGCTCTGTCTCTTAAGGCTGCTGAAAAAAATTTGGAGGTAACAGCCCCAGGTGAATTGGAAGATGGGTGAAAGTATGGAAATGTGATATTTCCCAATCATGATGTTCTCAGCCCCTCCCACATCTCCAGGATAAAGTTCATTTGCCATAAGATAAGGTAGGTTTTCTTATCATGAAAGTATACTTTAGAAAAACTTTGGCTTTAATTTCAAAGCAAAGGGAAATTGTGAGTTCAGATCAATCAGAAAGTCAGTGAAGGTGTTTTGTGTCGAAAGACAAGTTCTTTTTTGGCTGTAAACATCGTTACACTATTTACAATATAATACTGTTGTTTATACTTTTACCTTTTTGCCCATTAGAACAAATTTCCTTTCAAGATGATTAAAAGCTTTTAATTTTTTAACATTCTCTTTACCTGGTTGTATAGTGATTGTGATTTCTTAAGGAATAGATTACTGAGGTTAGGTGATTCTGCTGTGCCAGCTGGATGAAAGTAAACCTTGCAGTAAACTGGTATGGTATTAAATCAGATTGCTGCTGTTTCTGCTGTTGAGCTGGGATTCTGCTCTAAGATGCTTGTAATTTCTGCATTTCCAAAGGCTTGGGAAAATACTCTCATGAAAAACTAAACATAGTGGGTAATGAAGGCTAAAATTGTTTATACTAATCACATCAATTGGAAAATGATCTTCACTCAGCAACTCTTCTACCAGCAAATTAATACAGCAAATGAGGATGTTGGAGTTGAGGATCGGCTTTAGCTTTCAGCAGCTTCTAGTGGACTCTTGCCCTGTATTCTGCCTCAAGACAATGAGTGCATCTTGTCTTCCTCTGGGAGAGCTTTTCTTCTAAGTTATATGGTTTGTGTAACAAACCATTAGTATGTATATGCTGTAATTTGTTTCAGTCTATCCAGCAGAAGTCCGAGTTCGTCGTCTGTGCTCTCTGGGCTTTTGAAGAGTGACTGACTGCAGGCTACGCACCTCAGTGGTGCCTCTTCACAGCGCTAAACACAGTTTTGGGTCACCTTCCACAGTTTCTTTAGATGGAAGTTTGAAAACCTGGAGGAACTTCTCGCGTCCTTTTCTAAACAGTCGGGAGAAAGAAAATCACAGCAGGAAAACACGAGCGGGCTTTCGGCGGTGTTTGATGCCGCCAAGTTCCCCTCGCAGGCGCAAAGATGCTCAGCTGCGGCTGGGGCAGCCCGGCTCGGCATTGAAGGCCGGCCGGATTCCCGGGGCCGATTCCCGGGGCCGGATTCCCGGGGCCGGGTGCCGGTGCCCGCTCCCTGCTCCCGGTGGCCAGCAGAGGCTGCTGCCAGCCCGCTCCTGGCGGCGGGAAGGGGCGGGACTGCGCCGGCCCCGCCCGGGCAGCGGCTCCGGCCGCGCCGTGCCCGTGCCCGCCGGGAGCGCAGCGGGGATGGAGGGATGGAGGGATGGAGGGAGGGATGGATGGATGGATGGATGGATGGAGGGATGGACGGACGGATGGTACATACTCAGTCACTGACCCACGCCGTTTCGGAGGCTGTGAAAACCCTCCCTTAACGAAGCCCGATGAAATGGGGTTTATAAAGAGAGCTGTTGATTTCGCGTGAAGAACTCGGGGCATTTTTCTCCTATGTACATTTTCAGTCCATTCTGCCTTTGCTTTCTGCAGCGATGTTTGGTTTAAAGCAAACTCTCATCTGTCAGTTTGTTTCGTGTGTTCAAGCGTTCGGTAACCCAAGGGACTCAACATGCAATGTACATAAATCTCTCTGAAGAGCAGGGAAGCTACGCAGAGAACCGACTGTTTGCAAGATCAAGATTAAATGCAACAAATTAGTGTGTTTCTACTATGGTGCTTTAAAAACACTGTTTACATTAACGGGGATCCCCATATTTTTGTGATAAGGTACTACTCTTAAAAAAACCCCAAGCATGATAGGCGTCAGTAACTATTTTGTACAGACAAACGAGAGCTGATTTTTTGTCCGCAGGAGTGCATGGAGTGTAATCAGCAAGATTTAGATCTCAGGCTTGTTCTCTCAGCATAGTAGTAAATCATTCCTAAATCTTAAGGAGGTGTTCCACAAATTCTACTGATTTTCAGTGTAAGACTTCACATCCAACAGCATTGATTTAAGTATAGGTCTCTTGCCTTTTGAGAACATACCATCTGCTCAGATTGTGTTTACTGTATGGAAGAAGTCAGGATTTTCCTGCTGAAATATAGAAAAATGAAAGCCTGACTTACTCTAGAAGTGACACCTGTTTAGGAATAATTTGTTAATTGCTACTTTGAGGCTGATTCTTGTGTTCATCAACTGAGTAGGTTGAGTTAATATCACATACTAATTTAGTGAATAGCTGCTCAGTCTAATGCAGCACTAATAACGTGTAATTTACCTGCTGTGGTTACTCCAGTTTGCTTGCAGGGCTCAGCTCTGGAGAAGAGGGAGGGAGAAATACATGGGATAGAGAGGAGGTCATATTCATCACTGGTATAAAGTCATGTTATTCATTCATGTCAAGAGATTGCAGTTTGTAAATCTGCCATCCACTTGCTTGGTGTTGGAAGCCTTTCTCTAAAGGAGCTCTGGTGAGGTACAGTCCTGCTTCCTGCAAAGAGGGCTGCCAGACTGCAGTTTGCATAACTGCTCTTCTGAAGCACGTAACATCTTCATTTTAGTCCAGTTGTGGTCCTAACAGCTGGCCCATGTTTAAAAAGTATGAAAATTTTTCCTAGTGAGATAAACAGAGTTTAATATTTTTTTTTTGTGAAGGAATTGTGCATATCTCCTTTCTATGCCCAGTCTGAATGTAAGGGATATATCTGACATTATAGCAGATTATGTATATGCATAAATATACTTTAGGTATGTTATTTACTTAGTATACGTGGAAGATTGTTAATTGTGAATGTGAGACTTCAAAGTGAAGCTGGACACATGAATGAAAATTGAAGATACTGTGTTGGGTGTACACTGCTCTCACTATGGTCAGCTGAAGCTGTAAGTGCTCAGTCAGTGAGAAGAAATTTGCTTCAGACCTATGTACTGCTGCTACAGGCCAGATTTTGCTCTATGAAAGGATTTATGCAATTGTTGGCCTTATGGGTTTGATTGGTGAATATTTAGTTGTCTTGCATAGTATTTTTTCACATGTACTACCATACACACCAGTAACACAGGCACTGCAAAGTGATATGGTTTAGTGCAGGACCCTTAAAATACATTCTAGCAATGCACAAGAAAAGGTAAAATCAGCCACTTTATTACAGGAAATAGATTTGTTTTGTAGGCAAATGTAGACCAACAAGTACACTATGTACTTTTCAGGGGTACTGCACCTTTGGCTATCTCTAATGCAGGTTCACATAATGCATATGCATGAGCTGTAGTCACTTGGGTGATCTCACAAGTGAGTTTGGCTTATTTTGTTTATCTGGGGGAGTCTGGGTTGTTGCTCAGTTATGACTGGGGAGTGGGCTTGGGAGTGAGCTGCTGAGATTCATCCAGTCTGTCTTAGCCACTAGATCTTTCTCAATTTGACATACTCTTTTTTGTGTTTTACTTTTTTTTGGCCACCTTTGCCTGTTTTCACTATCTGGACTTTTATTTCCAGACTCCCCACCACCTCCACTCCCTGTGCAAGGCTGGATTTTAACTGAGTACAAGCGTCACATCACTGATGTATGTCAAATCTGGAATGATGGTCAAATACTCTGCCCATTTGTGTCTGGGTGTTTCTTGGAGGTCTTGGATTTCTTAGGATTTAGCACTGAGTCCCCATGTCCAAAGCAGGAAGTTGCATTGCTTTTTAATTTCAGCTTACCAGCTTTCAGCCTCCTACTCTGCTGTGTTTAGGAAGAACTGAAACTGACTCTTTAAGTCCTGAAATGCCTCTTCCTTAACATCTTCTACAGTGACAACAACACTAATACATGAGTCTCTTCTCATGTCTGGTCCAGTTTACAGTAGGCAGGGCTGGTGCCCTTGGTGCTTGTATTTGCTAGCCAGTAGATATGGCAGTGTGCCAGACCCACTTTTGTCACCTTAAACTAAGATGCCCTGAATATATCTTGATAGTATTTCCTCAGATGGTGCTAATGGTTTTGACCTCTTTGATCTGCCTTTTTTCTCAGCAATTTTGAATTGGGGTACAGCCTCTCATTTTTTTTCCTCTTTTTTTGCTAGGGTGGCCAATCTAGTCTTTGCTAGTTTCTACAGGCACAGTGCTTTTTTTGCAGGGTTGCTGGATTCAGCAGCTCTCCCAAAGCACAAACCCCCCTGCATTTTAGCATGCTTTATTTCTGCTTGGCTGTACCTTGTTTTCTAGGTGTTCTTGCCTTTGAAACTTAACCTATGTGTTCAGCCAGAGCGCTGCATGACCTGCAGTGACTGTTCATTCCCAGGGTATTAGATGAAGGAGTCGTGGTGTTGTGTTGCATTCAAATCAGTGTCTTGCTCTGCCCCGTTGCCCAGTGGTGGGTGGTACTCCTATGAGTCATCTACTATAAATGCCAAATGATAGCATCTTTTGCTTCATGATGTTCTTATTGGCAGCGTTGTGCATCACCAGCACTCGATCACATTTCTCCTGTCTAATATTGCTGTTCATCACAATTGTGATCATGTTGCATCTGGCTCCACAACCCAGCTGCAATCTAGCTAGTTGCTTGATCCAGTGGCACAATTGCAGATACAGTAATAGTTTTGTAAAGTATTTGTGCACAGAAGTCTTTGCGTAAGTTACATATTTCATATATTCTCAGAGTGAATTTTTCTGTCCTCAATCACTGCCCGTACAACTACATGAACTACTCGCTTACCCCTTTCCCCAGGATTACTGTGGCATTAGTATATAAAGCAGTTCTGTTTCCCACAGTTGTCCACAGTCTGTGTATTTTTTTTCTTTCAACCTTGCCTGATGCTTTCCAGATCCTATGCACAGGAGCAGGGTGCCAGCAATCTCAGTTAGTCTTTGTTCTGCCTTCTAAATTCTTCAGACATGTCTCTATGTACTTAATCCTCACTAGAACTTGTCATTGTTTTGATCCTCTCCCTGTGTAATTCTCTCTGTGTTGTTTGCAGATACTTACCCGGGGTTAAATTTGTTTTCTTCTATTGATAGTTCTATAAATGCTCTTGCCCTAAATAATGATTTTTGTCTGTCTAAACTTCAAGTGGATGGCCACATTCTTCATTCTCTAGTGCAAGCATCTATTCCTTCTTATGTCTCATAGCATCAGGCTGTTTTTTTTTTTTTCTACAGTATCGTTTTATTTGAGGTCACAGAACTCAGTGGAAATGATTTTTTTCCCACAATATTTCCAGCATTTAAAACATAATCTTCTTATTCACATCTTGTCTGTTTCTTCCCTGTACTTCCCTGTACTCTTCACTGTTAGACTGGGGGAATGATGGGATGATGGAGTAAAGCTTTTAAATATTGGTAAAAATTCAGGTTCTTCTCCTAAGACTGTGCGATGTCTTTTACATGAAAAGCTTAGCGCTTTTTTTATAGATTGAGCCCCTTCACATTGCCAGTACTTTTTATTTCTGAAAGCCGTGTGAGTCTTTGTTTTTAACTCTCTCCCTTCCAGCTATCCCACTAGGCTGGTTGCAGTCATATTTTTGGTGTTTTATTATTTTTGGTGTACTGGTTATCAACGCTAGAGGATTCTGTTTCTGTAGTGAAATTTTTAAAAACTAAAAGCTAACCTGCTACTTTTGTCAATGCAAAATGCTACAGAATTCCTCTTTAACTTTCTGAACTTGTGGGCAGTTTTAGTTTAGTTTCAGTGGGAACCAGCTGTTCTGCATCTCCTGGCCTACAGCTGCATGGGGATACCTGATATATTGGGGATACCTGATATATTGGGTACACCTGGGTGGCTGCTGCAGGTATTTGGGGCAGGGCAGTTCTGGTCTGGATGATCCACGGTGAACCATGCTGATGCAGACTGGTGAGTGACAGAGCAACTCAGGTGTCATTTGACTGTATTTCTTGTCACTCTGAGTCCTATGGGGCTATGTTTGATATGGCACAAATTAGTCTGCTGTGGTCTCATAACAGCTCAAGGAGGAGAGCAGCACTTGAGCCACCAGCCTGACCTCAGAGCCACGCCAGAGCCTCACAGGCTCTGTGTAAAACCAGGTACTGCTTTTCTCTGTCAGAAGCATAGTTAATCCACTGAATCTGGAAAACCACACATAGATAATTGAGAGTTGAGAGTGCTGGTGTGTGCTGAAACTTAAGCACGCAACTGAGTGCTTTGATGAATCAGAGCACTAATGATTACCCAGGGTGCAGCCCAGTGGGGAACTGGAACCAGGATTCCTGGGACTTCAGTGGGAACATGGAGAAAACAAAGTAAGTAATCGGCTTTAAATCTGATTTACAAAAACAGGTGTGCTGATCCTGCAATAACTTCACTCAAGTAGTTAGCTCGGAAACAGCAAAAATACTAATACTACTCCTTCCATCTCCTCTTTTCAGCAAACTTGTGTTTACTTAAATTTTTAACTTTTAAGCACGTCTCATTTTTAATCTGTTCTGAACACAATACTTCATGGCCCATCATTTATTGTTTTAATTTGTTCTGATACCAATGTTTTCTCTCTCCTGAAGTCCCTTCACTCATGTACCCAGTCAGCAGAACAGAGAAAATACCACCTCTGCACCTTCTAATGTTAAAAGTTGTTTTGGTTTAGCCCAGGTGGCAGCTGGCCCCATGCAGCCACTCACAGCCCATCAGTGGGGTGAAGAATTGGAAGTGTAAAAGTAAGAAAACTCATTAATTTATGTAAAGACAGTATAATAGGGAAAGCAAAAGCTGCACACACAAACAAAGCAAACCAAGGAATACATTCACCACTTCCTATAGTCAGGCAGATATTCAACATCTCCAGGAGAGCAGGGCCCCATCAAGCATAAAGGTGAGTTAGGAAGACAAATGTCATCATTCTGAATGTTCCCTGCTTCTTGTTCTTTCCCCAGCTTTATAGGGTGAGCATGATCATATGGGATGGAATATCCCTGGGGTCAGCTGTCCCATCTGTGTCCCCTCCCAACCCCTTGGGCACCCCAGCCCCTTCCTTGGTGGGGTGTTGTGAGAAGCAGAAAAAGCCTGTGTGTCAGCACTGCTCAGCAGTAACTAAACTATGCCTGTATAATCAACACTTTTTCCAGAGCAAATCCAAAGCATAGCCCCATACTAACTACTATGAAGAAAATTAGCTCCATCCCAGCCAAAACCAGTGCAAAATTTATTTATGCTAAGCTCTTTGTAACTGAAAAGTTGTTATTATTGTTATTATTATTTACTATTATTATTACTACAGCAGCATGTTACTGTGTATGTCCTAAATTTTTTTAACTTTCTCAAATTATTTTAAAATTTTAATTTCTCCTACCTTTGCCAAATCTTGAGACTTATTCTAGATTCAGAGCCAATAACATTATCACTGTTAGTCAGAACTTGATTAGAATGGGGACTTCTTCCATATTGGCTTACGCTTCATCATGGCATCAAGCCTGGAAGGTCTTTGCCTCCTTTCTGAGCATAGTTTCAAGCACATTCATGCCGAAAGAGAAAAAGTAATTGGCTAAAAACAAGTGGTCATAGTATCTTTTTAAAAAGTCATTATGTTATTTTTCCTTGGGGGTCTTACATTTGGATTGTTCTGTAACTTTATTAAAAAAAAATATAAAGGTAATCTTCATTCAAAAGCTCTCTTACCACTTATGGAGGGGTTGATATTGCACTTATAGTGAATTTAGGTATTGGGGGTTTTTGCTGTTGTTGTTGGTTTGTTTTTTGTTTTTTATGAACCAGAAGACCATCAGTATTTGTTAAAATTAAATACAAATGAGGAAAATGCAAATATTCCCTTGTGCTGGAGTGATATATTTCCGGGGAGAAACCAGGCCAGGAGTGGCTTTCAAACTTCTAAATCTGTTTTATGTGGTGTATAAGAGATTGCTGTCATCACCCAGATGCAGGAAATACCAGTGCTGGGCTTAAGGGGGACAAAGTAAACTCGACAATGGACTGAAAAGAAAAATAAACAATCGACCAACCATTTTTATGGCTTGTTTTTTCTCTTGCTTTAACAGTAACATTCACCTTCATTTACCAGAGTTCTGTGAAACATCTGTATCAAGCCTTAAACTTGCTTGACCTTAGTTTAGGTTCAAGGTTCAATATATTCCATGTGCATGGATGATTGTACAAATCCACAAGAGCTCTGTCTCTATGCAAACCTTTTTCCCTGTCCCAGATTTGGCCTCTTTCTCGCTAAATAAATCCAAGGACAACTTTCTCTCTCTGTCTTTCTTTCTCCAAAGATTGCTGCAGGGGTGCCCTTGGGGCTTGCAGGGTGTTACAGGGCTTAGGAATAGAGAGGGAAAGTTGCCTCAGAGGATGAGGTCAACCTACTGTAACAACTGTCCCGGATGGAATCTTTTATAACTTGAAGAATTGAATTTAAAGGCTTCATTTTGCTAAATCTTCCAAAACAAATGGTTAAGCATTTGTATAATTTTAAAATCTGCACTTCTTCTTTCATTTGTAAAATTAGAACAGATCTCTGAATGGCTCTGAGCGAGTCTCCGAGCTGAACAAATTTTCTCCTCCAGCTGCCTAGCTATATTTCTTCCCAGGATTTCTGTGGGTTACTTTAAAACTACTTAATAACTAGCTGCCTTTATAGGATACAAAATTTGGGTCTTAATGATGAACCTGGTTACAGCCAAACCATGAGGCTGGAAAAAAACAATTAAGTGCCAAATTTGGTACAGCTTATACTGATGAAATTATAATTTAAATACTTTAAAAAGTAACTTCTGTATGCAATAGCATACAGGCTTAATGGATATCTCAAGGTGTTATCTTGCACACCTATTATCTGAACAAAGATGTAGTTTGGGAAAAGAAGGATGAGAAAACATGACTTGTTTTCTGTGTCTTAGATACTGTTTGTGCTGGATTGGCCCTGTGGCACGAGATGCCACAGTTTGCTCAGGGTCCTGCATTTATGGTGGTTTTCCACCTGAGGAAGGTCTGCACATACTCAGCTGGAGGGTTCTGGTGTGATCAGGCAGGTCACCATGATAGAGTGAAGCATTGCTTTCCCTCGGGATGGTGTGGGATATTTCCTCTTGCTAGTTCCAGCCAGGCCCACAGCCAGGTGGTGCCACGTGAATGAAGTGAGGAGATTGGAGCCAGCCTTCTGCTCTGGTGACAGCAAAACTCCATCTGGTTGCAAGAAAAGTGACCTATCTTGAACAGTTTCTGAGCCTATGCCTTTCTTTCTAATCAGTGCTTTATGAATAGTACTCTTCAGACAGGCAGCCAGCATTATTCTAGTTCAGACATCTGTGGCAACCTTGGGTGTAGAGGAATTGTTTTCTCTGACTGTATATAGGCATCTACGTGGTGTCAGTCTAACCCTCCAGTCTTCTTTCAAAGCCAGTAGTGAGAGATTGGCAATTCTAGCTCATTATTCCTCTCTTCCCAGTGGACGTGTCTATATCAAGTGGATTGCGTTCATGTGCCTGTTTCCATTGACTGTGGAGGAGGTCTGGAATGATTGACTGAGATGGAGATGCTGAGGATGCCTAAAGTCAAGTTGATT
Source organism: Climacteris rufus (assembly GCA_013398175.1). Taxonomy (NCBI): domain Eukaryota; kingdom Metazoa; phylum Chordata; class Aves; order Passeriformes; family Climacteridae; genus Climacteris; species Climacteris rufus. Next base: position 720,824 of record VZRZ01008643.1, read on the forward strand.
ATGTGTGTGTCATACAAACCAGAAACCTCTCAGATGAGCGTGAGTGGGCACATTTCTCTCTGGAAGGGGCACATCCCCATCAGCAGAGTTTTGTGGTGTGGATTACTTAGCTCCACTGAAAGACGTGGCTGATTAGCTCAAAAGCAATGTTATGCTGGTATTACTTCCACAGTGTGAGCTGGTTATCTCTGCCCAGCTCTGCACTGTGCTCTGTAAACAGACATGTTCCCTCAGAGTCAGCTTTGGGTATTTTGTGTGGCATAGCAATAGCCCAGGCCTAACTTCATGAGGCTATAGTAGATTTTACATACCTATAGACGTGTTGTTTCATTGAAGGCTTTGCTCTCCAGAGGACAGGAGTTTTGTTGAAGAAGCACATAAGGCACTCGTATTTGTTCTTACCCCAAGTGGAAAATGCCTCCTTGCAGACTGGCAGGAGACAGCTCTTCTCCTGTAAATGACTTTGATGTCATGAGGTGCAGGCCTTATTTATCAACACACCTCTGGGAAACTACAGAACCTTCCTGCCCTTTCATTCCCCCACAGCCAGTTCAATTTTTGCCTTGAAGTAAATGAACTTTTAAAAGAACTAGGGTTTATGGAAGAGGGTTCATGGAGCTGTGATAAAGCACTTCAGGCTGTAACTTACACTTGTTTCTGAGGCTTCACTTTTATTGCTTGAAAAAATTCTCATATGATCTCATTTTAGAATTGGGTACTTCAAAGGTTGTTCAATCCATGTTCCTTCGAGGCTGCCTATGCAGCCCTATAATTTTTTCCCATGTTCTGTTCTCTTTTTTTTTTTTTCTTCTTCCTTTCATCCTTATTAACTGGAAAACACCAAAGGGATTTTCACACACCAAAATGAGTAGTCTTGCAGTATTGTAGCCATGCTACTTTAAAATTTACTGTAAAATCAGTCCATGGTGGATATGCATTTGCACATTCATGCTCTATCACTGAGTGCCTGAACTAGTCTTGCTCCTTTGACTCTCTTATGACAGATCTGCAGGCAGAGCTGTTCTTTTAAAGCCTTCAAAAGGGATTTGATTTAAATTAGAAATAATTGTTTTACCAAATATGATTTATCACACAATTAAAGCCTTCCATCAAAAAGTACAAGCTATTCAGGCTTTGTGAAAAGGGATGAAAGCAAGAAGAGAGAGCTTTCCCAGATTTTATGCAATCTTATTTTCTTTGCTTTTTCCTCCCTGCTTCCCAAATGTAGAGTGATATTCAGTAGTGAATTGGAGTTGACCTCTCTTGAAATAGGAATCCTCACCACTGTGAGGTTGGACTGTTTGACTCCCATGTTCTCTGTCTGGAAGTTGTGATGGTCTCACTAATGTTAGTCTATCAACTCCAGCAAAATGGATTTCCTTGTCAGTCAGCTCATGTTCGTGAACAGAAGAGCTGATCTGGAACATAAAATTGCCTAAAAACAGCATTGAGCATGAAACCCCCAAAATTCCAGAATTCTCCTCTGAACTCTGTAACACAAACACCTTCCCCCATATATTTTTTCACTGTGGTTTCAGTTTCTTTTCACTTTTCTTTTTCAGTAGGAAAATATGAGAATAGGAATGAGATTGCCACAGAAAGACATTAAGAAAAGAAGATAGAAAGAACTTTCTTGAGAAAATGAAGTACTTTCCTTAAATTTCTTGTTAGTGTTAAGGACCAAAAGGACCAATTGTTTTCCTTTGCTCTGATACTTAGTTGCCAAAGTGATTTATTTCAGTCCTTGTATCTAAGATTGAAATCTATAAAGAAAAATGTAGAGTTTACTTAAAGAGCTAAGCATTAATGCTGGAAGCAAGAATACTGTGAATACTTCTCACAAACAATTGAAATGAAATAAACTTTCAGTGTATTGATCTTTGCTCTTTTATGTTTGTTAGAGCTTAGGTAACAGTGACATTTTTTCAGGTTGACTTCAAGTAGAAGTTGCAGCTTGTATCTTCACATATGTTTTTTGTTATTTGTGAAGTGGTACCAAGATATCCTTGCATTTTAGATTGGTTAGTTAGCCCAGATGTTCCTACATGAGTAGGGATATTTTGCTTCTTTTTATACCATTGCCTACATAAAGGAGATAACGTTTTAGGTCTACAGCCCACCCAAGAAAATACCAGAAGTGTTAGTGTAGTATCAAAGTGCCTTGAAGAAGGACTTTATTATTTTTAAACACCGTAACAACAAAAAGTTCATAACACATTGTGTATTACAGGCAAAGGCATGCTATGAAGTAATACAAAAATGTATAAAATAAACTGTTACATAGGAAACGCATAAAATAAATTGTTATGTAGGTAAATGCAAAATGAATGATCCAGAATCAGATGCTACTTTATTTCAGACCAAGGCAGTACTTGAGAAATGAGAACATGAAGGAGAAGGAGGGAAGTGTGGTGTATGAGTCTGCTAGAGTAGATGGATCTCCTTGGCAGGAGATTCGTGACAATCCTGTTCTTGATGCTCTCCAAACATTATTTGTTCTGCAGAATTATGCAAAGAATCATATTATTTGGATGATCCAACCAAAATGTGTTAAACATTTTCTTTTTGACACGTTTTCGTTTTGACACGTGAGAAGGTAACAGCACCTATTTATAATTGCCTCTTACTGTCTTGAAAGAAAATCTAGCAGTATTAATATTCAAAAAGCTATTTTGATAAATGCAAAAGCATCAGTCAGAATCTGTAGTTGTCCATAAAAATAGCTCTCTCTGTGAAGAAAACCTAGCGTTACCTATAAAAATATTGGATACTATGTCACACACAATTATGACAACCAGAGTATACAGAATTAATGGCCTTCATATCATTAGTGTATACTTGGAAAGTAGTATGTGCAGTAATATGGCTTTCTGAGATGAACTCCTGACCCTTCTCAGGTGACTGATTGGGGGCAGATGATACACTGAGAGGACCTGTCAAGTGCTTAGGACTGAAGTGTCTTTCAAAAAGTGCTGCCTTTCCAGATACTGCAGCCTGCATTTGTAATCCCTTTGGTGGAGGCAGTCACTGATATTACTGCCCTGTGAAATCTGCCTTCACTGGGATTCTGCCACCTCAATGATGCCTTTATTTTCTGATTATGTTGCCTCTGTAGCATGGGTGCTGTGAAGTAGAGGTAGATCTGGCCAGTTGGTAGAAGAGATCCATAGCATGTTTGCTGTACAGGCACATAGCTGGCAGTAGGCTTGGTGGTTCTGTATGCTCTTTTTTTTTTTTTTTTTGTAATGGATTATAGTATCTGTATTATTAAGGAATGTGAATGCTTACATTTGGATTACTTTCAAAATAAGGCAGTTTTTTTCACTGTCCTGGTACAAATCTCAGTGATCATCTGTTCTCTCAAGGGAGGAAACAGGAATTATTTATTCATATACTAGCTAGACCTTCAAAACAGCTTATATATTAAATTCTCTTTTTAGAAACTGAGGTAATTCTATGCTATGAAATAGCTTTAAATTTTTTTTAAAATTCTATTTTAAGTTCTCATACAAAGTATTTGCTAGTCATAGCTCTCTGCACCCTAGCTCAAAATGAGATAAATTTTATTAATTAAAAATGCAAAAAGCCTGATCGCTCTATGCAGTCCATTCCCAAAATAATGATCTTATAGTTAATCAGTACATTGTAACTATAAATATATATCTGTGTTTATTTCCTCGTTTTGCCACCAACTTTGTAGGATTTGAGATAGATCATATAAGCTAGAATTTTCTAGATGAAACTACAGATAAAATATACTTAAAGCTCCTTACAGTTAATTATAATTGTGAGCATCTTTCAGCTCTGTTAAAAAAGGATTAAAATCAGTCTTTAAATGTGTGTTCTTTAGCCTCTTGCCTATAATTTTGGCATAGCATTACATCTTTGTGTTAGAGAGACTACTGAGAGAAGAATGAACAAAATAATGTGTATGTGTCTGACTTTTCCCTATTTGCTTGCTTTTAAAGATAAATATTCCCTAAAGGGATATGATTGGAAGAGGGTGTGTACAGCAGGATTTGAAAATGAAGCCTCTTAAAGTATTTCTGATTGGACACATAAAAACTGGAGGCACTCAGTATCATCTCTTGCTCTTGAAAATCTTAGCCAAGATTTTTTCATTTCCCAGAAGAGCTATGGCCAGGATGGCTGAGGCCAGAAAGCTGTGTATTTACATAAGAGCAAGTTACAAATCTGTGGTTTTTAGAGATGTTTGAATTTCACCGCTTTACACTTGCAGTATGTTATAAGTTGCTGTGAGCAGTTTGCAGATTGTGAATGTACAGCCCACAGAGAATTACCCCTTACTTTACCTCCTTCTTTTTAGGAAAAGTAATATTTTTTTCATGTGTGTCAGATTTTAAGATTCTTGTTTATAGTTATGGATTGGTCACTGCCAGAAATTCGTGGCTAGTCACTGATTAGGAATTGCTTCATTTTGATGTACTGCCTCCTTAACAGAGGCAATAATCCATGAGCCAGAAAGGCTGATTTTTTTGTTGTGATACAGTAGTCTTCTGAGAAGAGTTCTGGAGACTTATATTGCTGAGAGGTACTTGCATCCTTTTAGGAGGGAAGAAAATGTCCCTTTGCACACTCTCACTTACCCCACAAACTTGCACAGTCACACACACAGGTACTTAGTCACTCCTGGAGTGCAGAACTCTCTGCTCCTGGGAAGGTCTCCTGTGGTTTGCATGGGCATTTGCCCAGTGACAGGCGCTGTTTCAGGTGATTCTGGAAAGCAGATTCATCCCCCTGCCCAACCACTGGTAGCAGTTTGCTTCATGGTCGCTGTATTAGTAAAGAGCAGAGTGGCGGCCCATATCAGATGTCAAGTGTCAGTGGAGCAATATGCATTTGTCTCTTCTGCATCCCAAATCTCTCATTCCTTGAGGTAGGGCTTGAGGTTTGACTAGGTAGAAGTACACAGGCTGTGTATAAGCTGTCTGGTTTTGTTATAGAGCCTTGGATCCAGCTGTGGACTGTGTTTAGGAGTGCTTCTGAGGGCCCAGTAGCCGAGCAGCATCCCCACAAGTGCCTCAGGCCGTGCCTCTGCTCACACAGCCTGCTCCAAGGGAGGCCACCAGAAAAGATGTGTGTCAGGCACCATGGGGGCTGGGGGCCTGCCTGGGAGCGGGCTCCTGGGGGTGTCAGAATAGGATCCATCCCACCTCACCAGCCAGGAAATGGGGCGGCCAGGACAGCCCCAAGCACGGACAATGGCATGTTTCTGCGTATCCGGGAGCTCCTCCGAGATGCTGATGTTTGAGCTGCTCTTCTGGCTATGGAGAGGGAGGCAGACTTGTTTGTCTCACATTTGCAGAAAATGTATTTGCAGGGCGTCATTAGTGCTGGGGCCTGGAGGGACACCTCCGACCCTCAGGAGTACTTCAGGCGCACTCTTGCTTTTGCCAGAGGAGAGGAGAGGGATCACCAGTTTTGTGCTCAGAGCAAGCACATATTTGCAAAAAAGCCTTTGAAGACCTTTGTTGGATCCTCATCAAAGTTAGCCCCTCTCTTGGGTCCAGACCTTTAATGGTTGAGAAGCTTGATCCAAGGGTTGTGGACACATCCAGGGCAGAGCAGGAAGCCAGAGCCTCGCTGGGGGGTCTGCAGGAGGGTGGGGGGAGCAGCACAAAATGGTTTGGGCTTTTTGTTTTGTTTTGGATGTCTGCCAAGGAATTTGTGGGCCATTCTGTTCTCTTTCCAAGTCAGGTACCTGTATTGCTGGGGCAGATGGTGCTCAGCCTTTGCTCCAGGGCTAGCTGGAAGGAGGTGTTGCAGGGGACTCTGCTACTGGCCTGCATCATGGCAGGGGAGGAGGGGGCTTTGCTGCTGAGTCTTCCAGCCTGGGGAATTGCTTGCCTCTCCTGGTGTTTTTGGTTCTGGACCTTGGTAGGGGCTGATTTCAGAGCCCTGGGAATGGCTGTGCCTGCAGCAGGGCACTATTTGTCAGTGTTACCTGCACAGGACATGTCCTATGATTACTGATGTCGCTTCAGGTACTCCAGAAAACTGAGTCTAAAATACCCTGCCTCCCCCAAAAGGCTTTCATTAACTCTTGTGAATTATTCTTCTAGTCCATAGCTTTAACTGTTTTGGTAAGCTGGAAGACTCCAGTCTCACAATCAATCTCCGTAAGGAGCTGGTTGTAGTGTGTAAATGGGCCAAAACTTATGGGAACAATATTTTTAGCAGGGCCTGTTGCAATAGAACAAGGGTTAATGGTTTTAAGCTGAAGAAGGATTGATCTAGAGTAGGTATAAGGAAAAGTTTTTTACAATGAGGGTGATTAAACACTGGAGTAGTTTGCCCAGAGAGGTGGTGAATGCCCCATCCCTGGAAACATTCATGGTCAGGTTGGATGGGGCTCTGAGCAACCTGATCTAGTTGAAAATGTCCCTACTTATTGCAGGGTGTTGGACTAGATGACCTTCAGATGTCCTTTTTGACTCAAAATATTATATGATTCTATGAAAATATGAACTCTTACTTTAATATTTGCAGCTCCTTTGAATTTGTTTTTTTTTCTGAGTTATTAGTTCAAGCAGATCCTTGCTTACTGCTTTACTTGTGTACTGCCCTTTCAAAGTCTAAATACACTGTGCTGTATTCAATGCAGTGGTTGATTTGGAAGCCGCGTTTTAACCTAGTCTCAGGACTCAAAACCTCTTATTTTTATAAATGGATTTTAACAATAAGATGATTCCTCCTTTGTATCCTGAAAACATACAGACAAGCCTAAATCCAAATGAAACTTACCGGAAATAGGTTGTTACAGTGCTGTTAGTAAAACTAGTTATATGACCAGTGAGAAATGTGTCTGAAGATAAAATGTGTGTCTGAGGATGCCAGTAGCTTCACATGTACAAAGTTTAAAGTGTTGCAAATCAGCCTGCTCTTGATTTGTCAGGGCTGAAAAGAACAGTTTTCAGTTTTTACTGTCTAAGACTCTCCAGTGCTCACAACTGCCTGAGGGGACCTGTGGGTTGCCAGGGTTCTCAGAAGAGATTTGTTACCCCAGAGGATTTTATCTTTTAACTAAGAACAGTCAACATTGAATATTTGATTCAGGTTTTTTTTTTGTCATTTTGCAGAGAGAGAGAAGTTTCCCAACTAAAAAAAAAAAATCTTTAAAAATGGAAATTAAAAATTGGTGAAAGTTAATAATTAATGGTTTGTAGCTGATTTATTAATATCCTCATTTTCTATGTAATGAAAATCTTAAACTGCCTTGTATGTTAACTATAAAGGACACACACACAAAAAAAAAGGAGTAAAAAGTGAGATTGGTCTTAATTTAAAATTATTTCAAACATACAGAATTGCAGAATTTTATCCATGAAATGTTAAAGTTTGTTTGCAGAGTTCTGGTTTAGGGATTATTTTATATAATAAACAAGAAGGAAAATTTAGGCTGGCAGAATTTTCAAAGCTTGTGTTAAAGCCCCTAACTGCTTCTGGTATGAAAGTCAGCTAAGCAGCCTTGTGTTGTTGTTTCCCCCAGGATATCTTTTATGCTTTCTTTTTGTTTCTTCCTTCCCTTTGGAAATCCAAGTGTTTATTTGCATGCAAGTTAGGTGAATTCTTTTATCTATTTGTGTATCGTAAACCAAAGCAATTAGCATACTGCAGTTACAGTACACTTAAAAACCAAAACAACCTTTCAAAACCCTCAGTCAATATTATTCCTGGAGGGAAAACTCTTAATTAAATTGTATGCAAACTGCAACAATAGGCGAAGTTGTTTGGTGTTTAATAACTGTTGGGGGCGGGGGAAGAGTGAAAAAGTAAGTGTAGCAGAGAGCTTTGCATGCCATTAACCCAAGGATAGAAATGAGGTCAGCCTTTGAAGGGATGGACAACACGCTTATCTGCCAGCATTGGAAAGTCCCAAAAGATTAGGTTATTTGCCAGATGTTACTGGGAGTTCATCATTGACACCCTCTGCTTCATGGGCTTCATCTCTCACCACAGTTGCAGTTGCCTTTTCTGCCCTTTGCAGGCTTCCTGGAGATCTTATCCAGTGCATATTGCTTGATTTTTTTTTTCCTTGAAGTAGGTTTTTTTTTTTGTTTTGTTTCGTAGCAATAGGCATGGTGAACCATCTTAACATGTGACATTGATCTGAAAACACATTGTTTTTCTTTCATACACCCACGGTAATCCTCTTGGCATAGGAACCACAGACATGAAGCACAGCAACTGCTACAGCTCTGGGAATGGGGCTGTGTCTGTGAAGAGATCTGTAGAAGACAGAATACCCACCTCACTTAATACTGCTAACCTTTTGAAGATCAATGAAAATGAGCAGATTTTCTGACAGGCTAAGCATTTTCTGTTCTTTTTTTTTTCCTTTGCCTGGAAAATAACTGTAAATACAATTTTAAGCAGACCATTCTTATATTATTAGCATTTTTGTAATCAAATGTTGCACTGAAGTGTTGTTAAGTGTGTAACCCACTAAAAATCAGTAGTGAGGGAGAGTGGGTGCTATCAGATCCATGTTAATAAGGACTGTAAGAGCCTGGAATGTGTTGTCTGCATGTATCTTCTCCTTTAAATCTTTCCAGAGTTTGGTAGTAAATATTGATTTCATCTAATGGTGGTTTTACCTTCTTTGTGCACATGCTTTGCCCCAAGGGACTCTGTCACATACAGGGAGAAGCCAAGACTTGCTCGTAAAGAACAGAGCAAATATGTTTTTCCTCTAAAATGCTAATGTTAGTGGTTGTCTCTTGAAGCAAGATTCCTGCCACTTGTGTTATTGCAGTTGTTTTGCAGTTCTGACACCTCCCTTTGAGCAGAACAATTTGTGAGATGGACAGTGATCTAAATAAGGACTATGCTATCACCACATACATGCATCTGATAAAAGGAGTCTGAGTGTTGAAGCTTTTAAAATAGTGGAGAGTCCTTTTGTAGCACACTATTTAAAGCATTTGACGCTTTGAATCTTGCTTTAACTAAGCCCATCCTTTCCTCCCTTTCCTCCCTCTATTCCCTTTCCTCCCTTTCTTCACTTTCCTCCTTTACCTCCCTTTCCTCTTTCTTCCCTTTCCTCCCTTTCTTCCCATTTCCTCCCTTCCTTTTTCTTCCTTCCCTCACTTCTTCCCCTTCCTTCCTTTCCTTCTTCTGCTTTTCTCCCTTCCTCCACTGCTTTTCCTCCTCTTCCCCCTCTCCTCTTTCCCTCCATTCTTCCTTCCTTCCCTCCCTTTCAAGATTCTCAAGTGTAACTTACTGTTTTAATGTGAACACTTCAGTTGAATGTCTGATGATACAGGACAATAACAGTATTTGTTCATGTTGAGATAAACTTGACATTCAGATGCTGTTTGACTACCCTTAGACACATGACATTCTCCCTGACATTTGTCATGTTAAGTCCACAGACCCAGATACTGCTTTTTCTTCAGTAGATCTGGATTAGCTGTTGAATTTCCAGAACTGGAAAACAGAAAAAATTGCATGTGGGGAAAATGGAGAAGTGCTACAAGCATGGTTTCTATCTGCAGGTGTGTGAAATGTTGTTGTGGAATAGTGCCTTTTCCTTACCTTGCTACAGCCTTTTCCTTACCTTGCTACAGCTTGTGCTGCTGCATGTTCTGTTAAGCAAACATCAGAGCTGTCAGCTAGGTTCCAGTCTGGTCTCTCGTGCTGTTCCACACTTGTAGCTAGGGAGAGCAGGTATTAGGGTTATTCTGCAAATGCCATCAGTGTGGGATAGTTGCAGAACTACAAGCCTGGGCCACTTCCAGGTTAGGCTGGCCCTGTTTGGCCAATTACAGAGTGCAAAATAACCACATTATTGCTTAAAGTGTTTTTCCAGAGTTGAAGTAATAGCCATCTTGCCCTATAAAGATCTTATTTCTCCTATAGAATATTTCTGTGCTGAGATAACTTTCATGAACTGTTTTCTAAAGTGCTAGGTTTAATTTTTTTTTTAATGTTTTCATTTTAAATTCACTTTTCACCTGTGTTCTCCTATTTCCATTTTTGTCTTCTGTGGCCTGTGCTTAATAACCCCACGGCCATTTATGTAGAACAGCAAATCCATTTGCACTATGGCAAGTGAATCCATGATGGGTTTCCTATACTGAAATGGAGAGTCCGAAAAATGTAATAATTTAGAATTGTGCATTTCTACTAGACTTGAGATAGTGACCATCCAGTGTAGAGGACAAATTGTGCCCTCTACCAAATACTTACATGGGTGATATACAGCGTTGGGCTCTCACACTGCTGCTATGTGGGAAGGCAATAGGTCATCTGCTTTCTATTTTGAGTTTCTTTTTCAGAGGTATCCTTTTACTCCCTTCCTCTTCCTCAGTGGTTTGCAGTTCTTCCACTGTCTTTCTCTTTTCCATTTCCATTGGTGTCTCCTTGTCTTGAGTCCCTTTGTGGTTCTTCCTCCTTGTACTTCCCCCCCTCCTTAATTCAAGAGTTTTACAAAATTCATTCTTGTTCCATTTTGAAATTTTGTGTCTTTGCAGCTTACTTTTTTAGTTCTGCCTTTTCTTGAGAAGAAAGCTGCTCTGCATAGCAGAAGAAAGTCAGGAGGCAGCTATTTGGCTTTCTCTGATAACAGAAACAGTGGGTTTTAGTGGCCCAATGCTGAGTTGGGGGATCAAAAACTTTTCTCCCTCAGCTGATTTGAAGGTGAATGGATATAACTGTAAGAGACAGAAGGGACAAAACCTTAGGACTGCTGGGGAGCCTTCTCAGCACAGGATCAGGCAGGCAGTAAGTGAACCATGTGGCCAATTAAAAAGAACTGGGGTGTTTGGAAGCATGAAACAAGAATCTTTTTGATACTCCATTTGCAAGTGATCCTGAAGCATGCCAGTGGCCAGCGACTTCACAGATGCCAGCCACAGGAAAAAGACTAAAGGAAGGCTGCTTGCTGTTGAGGCAATTCACACATCAACTGCTTTTTGAGAGCACTTGGCTCTGCCTAAAGATTTATGGGCCTCTCTTCTTTTAAAACAAATGAGTAAAGGCCCAAGCTGAATGTTTTTCCACACATAAATGTCATAAATGCAATCCCCAAAACTTCACTGGAGCACCAGTGAGGGCTCAAGCCCCAGCTCAAATGTGCATCGTATTAAAGTCCTTCTTGCGGACTCCAGACACAAATTGCTTTCCAGCATCCAGAACCATTTGGAAATGTTTTAATCCTGAAACCAGGAGGTTTCTAATGGAAATGCTGACAGACCCTTCGTTGTAGCAGCTGAAGCAGGCAGGGCTGTGATAATGAGCCCTGTATGCCTGCATGTGGAAAGCATGATGCTAGTTCAGAAAACAAGCACTTCCACTGCAAAGCCCACGCTGACAAAAACCACCGTGCACTGTTTCAGCACAACGGTGCTTAAAATTGGCCTTGCTCATGCAAGCAGGTATTGGGAACAACCATAGGCATTAGCCCTGCATGTATTACACTTCCAAAACCAACAGGTCTTAATAGCATTTCTAATAACACTCTAATTATCTATAAATAGCACTGTACTGAATAGCCAGACTAGCAGTTTAAAATGCCGCATACACCAATGGAGTTCTTTACTACTCACAAGTGTAGTGTAACTGTGTCTCCTCTCACTTTCTGAACTTTGTGCCCATGACTCTAAAAAATAGGTGATGCTTCATTTATTGCTCATGTCTCTGCATACTGCTACTAACGCCAGTGACTGTGTATTTTATACTCTTATTTGGAAATCTCAGTGACCTTGGTCACACCAGGCTGAAGAAACCTGTCTTGCAAGCATGCACCCAGGTGATTAATTTCAACAAACAGGTTGCTTATAAGACTGTAATTACTCAGTTGTGCAAATAGCAGGGTGGGTGCACAGACCTGTATTAGACATGTTGTAGTATACACCTCCCCATCAGTTCTTATCCTCTGTTAATCAGAGGCCTGAAAACCCTACAACATTTAGACAGCTTGAGGTTGAAGGCTGAAATGTCACTTTTAAAAGAGGGTTAAAAAGGTCACACAGCTGCAAATAATAATAGCCCAATGAAAATCAGATTCTTACTGCAGCCCACTTCAAGAATAACATTGAAACAGGAAACAAGCCTGCTTGATGTTTTTACCAGTATGGCAGTAAGATTACTGCTGAGTTTAAAAAGGGGGAGAGCGAGACACAGAAAGGAGCATGCTTTCTTGGTGTTAGATGTTAGAACTGTTTTTCTGGTTCAGAAAAGATGATCCTGGGGCTCTGCAAAATCTCCTTGAGGAGCCTGAGGACATGGGGCACTTGCCTGTGGATGCTGCTGAGAGGAGGTGTAGTTTGTTGCTGTATTCTGAGGGTGGTTTTGTTTCTTCTGTTTGCTTTTATGTCTTTGTTATGTTCTTACATTCCTCACTGTGGGCTTCAGTTTTATTAATTATAACAAAAACTGTTTAGAAGTACCTTATGCAAAAATCAAGGAATAGAAGAAGTTTTTGGCTTGTTGCAGCACTTATTTGTTTCTCTTGCATGTGACATGGCTTGAAGAAGTCCTTCTTTTGTATTTTTATTAATTTATTTTTCTAATTAGAACACCTTAACTTCTCCTGAGCAGAGTGATATTTCAGGAGAATGGCAGGCTACAACAGCACAGCAGATTTCCTCACTTACACATTCTGCCAATAAGGCTCTTTACATGGTCACAATAGGGCAATAAATGCTGACAGATGTTGTTAACATGTCTATTAAAATTCAGCCCCCTTTTCTGCTGCACTATACAGTCGTGGCTATTGTTAATAATATCAGAACTGATGCTGATGTATCAATATTAGTGTTCGCTTTTGCTTTTAATCCTTTATTGTTTCTTCAAAGAGGTCACAAAGTTGCAACAAATAAAGCTATTGATAACAGAAGCAAAAAATTCAGACCTGAGCAATTTTTTCACTTTATAGTTGTCATAGATTTGCCTGATATTCTTCATGTGCATTAATTGCAGCAGTTATAGGTAGTACTACAAGAGTTGCACAAGTGCAACTTGAATTTTTAAGATCCCAAAGCTTAATAAGCTCCCTAATTTAGATGCAAAGGCTGCTGTGATTTATTTTTATTAGGTGTAGTCGATGTGTTGCCATTGGTTGTGTTATTTCCTTCCTTCACCTGCACACTGGGTGGAAAAAGAAGATGTGGATTGTGTGGCCCAGCAACACACGTGAGACATGTGAAGAGAAGTGTGTGCCAGAGGCTGTGTGCAGCTGTCTGAGCTGAAGGATGGGAGATGCATGCCTGCATCTTGACAAGGATGCTGTACAAGCTGTGCTGTGCACAACCAGAACACCCCTGTTGCTGAGGGCCCCCATCCTGCTGCAAACCTGGGGTGAGACCCTGTGTTGCTGGTGCATCCACAGCTCTTGCAGAGTTCAGTGGGATTGAGGCATGCAGGAGGTTCACACTCACAGGCCAGACTTTCAGCTGCTCGTTTCTGCTCAAGCATAAAGCTGGAATTACTGCCATATGATAAGCAAGCACCAGACACTCTCAAAAAGTACAGGCAGCAGGCAGCTTCTTTCACTCATTTACTGTTGTAAGAGAGTCAACAGTACCACAGTCTCAACAGCAGTGATTGTATCACAGGTAAACACAAATTCTGCATGGTGCAATTTGTCTTCAGGGCACTGTACTGCCTAGTAACACATGATACGGGTCAAGTTGTGTTAGACAGTACCTTAGAGTGCAGGTTATACAGACATTCTGGATTATTACTTACTTTAAGCTGAGTGTCTGCAAAGAATGATTCTCATGGGAACAAGCAATTGCTTGTACATTTGTGGACAACAATTAGATGTTGAATCTGACACCTTTTCCAAGTACAAAGAATAAACACCAAATCCATGTTTTCATAGATCTGGTTTCCTGGAGTAGATCCCAGGATTCTAGTCCTCATCTAGTATGTTATTTTGGTACTTAGTCCATGCTTATCTACCTTGATAACCTTGAGAATTGTTTAATTTTTATCAGAGCATGCACTGATGGATTCAGGGACTAAAGCTCAAGCTCAGGGCGGGGAGGGAAGGGAAGTCTTAGACTTGCAATATTCAATAAGAAATCAAACTCCAAATAATTCCTGGTAATGTTTTGAAATTCACTTGGACGCTTGGGACCAGAATTGTTACTATCTTGTTTTCTTTAACTGAGTCTCATCTGTTGTTTTGCTATTGAAAATGCTGTTGTCACTGTCCCCTGAGGAGGGGAAAGAGGGGTAACAGAAACCTTTGGCAGTGCTTCAGTTGCAGGAGCAATTGAGATATTAAATAAAGCCTTTCATTATCCACACGTAGCTTTTATTTTTTCTTTCTGTGAAAAGAAAAAAGTTGTCTTTAGGAAAGACAACGTCCCTGGGGTCACATCCCATAAATAGAGGTGGATTTAAAAATCTAACTTAGCTGGAAGTTTTTTTTTTTGTTTGTTTTGTTTTGTTTTTTTTGTTTTTTTGGTTTTTTTTTTGCGGGGGTTTGTTTTTCTAGTCAGTTATCTCTCTGCCACTTGTTTCTTTCAGACAGGAGAGCATAATTCAGAGTATTTTTATGGCTTCCTCTCCGAAGAGCTTGTCTATGCACAGTCTGGAACTGAAATAACTGAAATTAGAAGTAATTTAACACCTTTAGTTATTTTAGTATGCGAATATACTCTTTCATTTCTGATTATGAGTATCCTATTTCAGTTTAACATAGCCGTAAGTTAAATCAAAACAGGATATGAATAATCTTAAAGGAGTAAATTAGGTACAATTTTAGTTATTTCAGTTCTAGCCTTGTGTGGATACATAGGCTGTGCCTGAGTTAGGGTCTTTCTTGACACCTGATTGTATTTGGTGCCACAAATCACCTCTCTCAGGCCAGATGTTGGTAGAGCTGCCCACATCAGGACGATCAGTTGATGCTTGTTATCACCTTTTGGGAGTAGTGTCCTTGTGGATGTTAAAGGGCAACTTAGAGTAGAAATTCTTTGTTTCCAGATGCTGCCTCTAGGAATCAGTGGAGTCAGATAGAGTGGGTTTTTTTACATCACAAGTAGGAAAATATCCTGTCAGGCTAATGTTGTCCACCAGAATGAATTTTAATTAAAAAGAAAATGTTATCATCCAGTGAAAATAATTGCTGCAAGTACAGGTCTGGCTGATGTTCTGGTTAATGGTGTATTACACTATCAAGTGTAAGCATGGTAAAGATACTCCTGGTAATAGGAATCAATGAATTGTAGTTTTAAAAAAATTCAGTGGGGTTGAGCAACTTTACCACCTGTCCTTCTGCAGATTTTTGTTGCTTTAAAATCAAATTTTGCTTCTTCACCAAGATATTTCTCTTTGGCTCATTAAAAAATTACAGAAACACAACCTGGATATTATTCTAAGAGGGGATGTGTGTGAGACTGAATTTTAAGGGTTGGGTCAGCCAAGATGACCCAGATGGGTCAGCCACTACCTTCTANCTGTGAGGCTGAATTTTAAGTGTTTTCAGGTTGTCTCTAAACAGAAGTCGGCTGCTTTAAGATGGGTCAGCCACTACCTTCTAGCTGGTAACAGCAGTTGCACAAATATGCTGAAAACATTTCTGAAAAAAGTGACTTATTTATTTTACACCCTACAATGTTACTTTTTTTTTTTTCTGCTCAGGGACACTGCCCTAATATTGACTAAAATTCAGCTGTATATCTGCATTCTGAGGGTGAATGTTTCATCCTTTGCTTTTATTCAGGACTTGGAAGCTTTCCCCCAGGATTTGGTTCAAGGTTACAGGACTGGAACTGCTATGGAGAAGTGCAGATTTAGTCAAAACTTCACTTCTCATACTCCTAAGGCTCTAGTTGACCTTTTGAAGGATGGAGATACACAATTGTGTGTATAGGGAGTGTGTATGCAATGTATTTAAGTTATTAATATCAGACACTGTGGATGCAGAACTTCAAAAAGTGGACTTTTTCTCAGAAGTAACCTAGACGTCTGGTTTTAATGTTGTTCAGCAGAAACTGAAGGAGGAAAGGTAAAAACCTTTAATTCAAGATACTTCTGAGAAGACATGGTCTTATCTAATAACAACATTGAACATATGCTATTTTCTGAGGCAGATTTATGCTGTGAAAGCTGAACTTTTTTCTTTTTCCTTTCTTAAAAGTAAACTGGTGGTCAGGAAGGTGCAATAAGAACTTAGACTGGAGGGAGCCTGCTGAATATTACCAAAATTAGTACTCTGAGGATGAAAACTTTATTCTGACCTATTTGTGGAGTTTGAAATAAAAGCACAAACTGCGATTTCTGTATGTTGCATGCATGTGTGAAGTTTAGAACGTATATATTCATAGGTTCCCTTTCTTTCCCCCTCCCCCTTTTAACATGTAGATTTATGAGGAATCAAAGATGAACTTGGAGCAGGAGAGGCCTTTTGTCTGCAGTGCCCCAGGCTGCTCACAGGTGAGTGGAGTCAGCGGTGATATTAATTGAGTCCTCAGCACTAGCTCTGGCTTGTATAATGCCTCCTGATATATTAACACATGTCTAATAATAATATGTGTGTCAGGGGTTTTTTGTGTGTTTTTCTTTATAAGACCTGCTCCCCCTCAATTCTCTCCTTTACCACAAGACATTTTTACAAAATATTTCAAGCATATGCAACAGCCAGTCAAAAGTAAATCAGTACAAGTGCTCCTCAAGCTGCTTCTGTGCCTTCTCTCATCCCAAAGCCTAGTATTTCAAGCCATGTATTTCAGCTTCCTATAGTGACTAACAAGAGAGGACACACTGGGCAGGACACATTTGTCTGTCTTCTGCTGAGATGTATGATGGAATGTGTTATGTTTGCTATCAGATGTGGTAACTCTCCTGGGGTTTTTTTCTGTTTTAAGTACTTAAATACAATTATATTTTTATGTATTTATTTCCAATCTTTAAGCCATCTTCCTAATAAATATTTTCTGTGGAAAATGCAGCCTGGGGATAAATTTTTCCCCAGGACATACATTTGGGATTCTCATCCTGTTGACTGGTGCTCTGCCATATGTCTCTGAGGGCAAAACCTGACCTGTAATATTAGATGTTTAATGAACTTTAAAAAACCTGAAGTGACAAGAATTTTACCTGCTGAGATTTGAATTGGGATTTGTGTGGCCTTTTTTGGTGATTTTGCAGTCGTGAGAGAAGTTCCCCCACATGCAGTGATGAGGGAAGTTCCATGTGTGGCACTTCTGACCCTAATTTGTTTTAGTAACAAGAGTTTGTGAAGTAGAATCTTCAGGGTTTTGCCACAGGCTTCCTGTCTGCATCTGTTTTAAGTGATTTAGCTTAACCATTTTCCAGAGTCCCCCTCTCTTAACTAGTGAATCTTTCTCTGTTTCAACTGTGTTTTGTGAGTTTTCAGCTGGCTAAGATTTTTACTTTTAGAACTCTTTAGGTTCTTCTGGCAGAGCGATGGGTGAGTGTTACTGGAGTGTAGGTGCTGATTTTGCCAAGAGCTGAAATAAGGACAGGGAGAAGCTCTCAGTCCAGTTAATGACTGGCTGAGCAGCTTTGCTGTTTCACTAAGTGGGAGCTTTTTTATGGGAGACAGAGTGTGTCTCTTGGATTGTCCCTCAGGCCAAAGATGTGTCCCTTTAGATCTCCACATGCAGGGTTAAACTTTCACCATTCTGTCACAGAGGTAGAATAAAAGTATCTGAGTTTAATTGTCAGGTTTTCCTTACCTTGCTGATGAAACTAAATTCCACTGAAATCAGTGGACTTGAGTGTTTTCATATCAACTATTAATTAATTTCCTCAGTGGAGGTGAAGCTGATCCAAACAAGCTCTTTTAGGTGTTCAGAGAGCAAGTTTGGTTGCATGCTGTTACAGTTTGGAAAGACGAACAACATAGGTGTGACTTCCATCTTAAAAAACATTTAATTTCTCATTTCCAAACATGACCTCTGTTTATTGTAAACGAGGACTTGACATAAGTGCATAATGCAGAGCTGCTATTCTGCTAATCAGTCTGGGGACTGGCTTCTCCCTTGGCCCATGCAGATGTGTACTGAGGGCTGAGGGAGTCGACCTTCTGCACAAGGAAGAAAGTAGACTCAGAAAAAAAGACAGAGAAGTCTGGGATGGAGGAACAGTTTCTCCTCTGTTGCCCCACACCCTGTTTAAGCTGTCTGATTTCATCCTGAAGATAGAGCATGGCATCCATGAAGGAAAATCCATTTCCAAGAGAAGTAAATGTAGGGGGTGTTTTTCCCCTAACAATTTCATTGAGCAGAGTCTTTCTCAGATATTCCCTTTGTTCTTAACATAAATTCCTAGTGCTGCATTTCTTCCAGATGAGTAAGCAATGAACCAGCATTTCACAGTGAGGAAAAGGTCTTTGGGATTTCTTTCTTTTTCATTTTTTTTTTCTCCCTAGATAATTCATTCCCATTATTTATGCTGCTTTGTCTATGGGCTTAGAGAGATTCTCGGAAGGTGTAGCATACGGCAACTATTTATACTAGAGCCACAAGCAAAGTCACTTAGTCAAGAGTGTAGTGTTGAAAACATTAGGTCCCTTTAACTCTATTGTTGCCATTTTTTCAGTCTCCTGTGTACCTGTAGCTTTACAAAGCTGCTTTTAATTTTTTTTTCTCAAGGCTTGGTGATACAACTTTTGGCTTTTTCTAGTCCTGAAATAACCCAGCTGAAACCATTTCAGTAGAAAAGATCTGTGTATGCACATTCTGGTCAAGGAAACTTCACAGAACCAGTCTGCTCTTTGAGCCCAAATGTGCAAGTGCTTGTGCATTTATTCAAGCTTGTCTCTTCTTTGTCTTGTTCAAAAGTTGTAGAAGTCTGTTATCAGACTGTAAAACAAACTTAGCACACTGATTAGTTTCTTACAAAAAACATCTCTCCACTGTCTCTGCTTGACAAAGGAAAACAATTTAATTTAGTATCATAAAGGTCATAACTAGTTCCTGTAAACTGAGCACCATTGCATTGCCACTCAAATCAAGTCAAAGTATCAGGCATTTCCAAAATTAAAGGCATGTTTTGCCTGAATACTTTTGGGTAGAGAAAAGCTGGCTTATTTAATTATTTTTATAGCTGTTCATCAGATAGAGGTTGCAGAAAGACACAAAAGCAGAAGAATCCAGTAAAGTGATTTAAGATTTGCCTCATTACTTAGCATTTGCCGTGGGCTAAGAGCACACACAACAGCAGCTATCACAGATCCTCAGGCACGTGGTGACTTGTGAGGCTGTGGTAGCTAGAGTGGGTGTCTGATACCCTTAGAATCCAAAACCTGGACTGCAATTTTTTTCAAGCAAACACACAACACCTTACAGTTTGTCATCCCAGAGAGCACGGCAGTAAATATGTTTCTAAATTGAGTACAGCTATTTGTTACTCATACTCACTTGCATTTTCAAATATTCTGTTTCCTGTGCCATTTGGACACATTTCTAGCTGGATAAATTTCTTTCTCTCTCTCATTTTTGAAATTCTGTCCAATGCCAAAAGTTTATTAGAGAATTAAATTCTTCTTTTTTTTTCTTTTTTTCTCTCTTCCTCTCTCTCTCTCTGTGTTTGCCTGACAGCGTTTTCCAACAGAGGATCATCTGATGATTCACAGGCACAAACATGAAATGACTTTGAAGTTTCCTTCAATAAAAACAGATAATATGTTATCAGGTAAGAAGACATGAATTCAAGAGTCAAGATAACTATTCAGATGATGTCGAAAGCGTGACTCCTATTGGAAATCTACTGGCAAAATGTCTCCAAGATTGGTTTTAAATAGCCCCAGCTCCAATTAAATAACAAGGAGAGATGGAATAAACTGTAATACATATCTTTGAACAAAAAGACAGTTGCCATTCTTCTGTCTTCATATAAGTTTGCCATGAAAGGGAAAGAAATCATTGAATCTCAACCATGCTGGCAACTCTATCATTGATTCCCAGTGAAATATAGGCCCTAAAGTGCATGTCACTTGGGAGCCCAGCAGTGAGAGTGCATTTGGGTTGTTTCTGTAAGACTTGCTATTTAAGCTGGACAGACTCACTTCAGCAACTGGAAGAGGCCACATTGTATGGGCCACCTTCATGGCGACTCAAGACCTACCCACTGTAAATAGCCATAATCAGAAAGCTAAACCAGTGGGTAATATTCAGTACTCTTTCCCCTGAAGGTAAACACCTCTGTCTGACAGATGTTCCCCCATCATATACAGGGGCTATTTGGTATTAGGTGCAATTGCACCCTTTAGTTTCGTGTGTAGAGTTTTTCTTATGTAGTCTTTTTGTACTCTTGTGTGTGTAACCACACATCAATGCCTTGCTGGCCTTCAGCCAGTGCTGGGTAAGGTCAAGCTAGCCTTCATTTTACTTCTTTCCTCTCCTATCCCTTTCCTATTGTTTATTCTTTGGGCTATAGTAATGGATTATTTAGAATAATATTTAGAATAATAATGTAAAAAATAGGATTTTTCAGATTTCAGAGTAAACCTGTGGTGCAAATGAGTGTGTGGATGGATGTTCAGCAGTGTTTGATATTTAGATTTTGCAATGGGCTTCTTCAAGGTAAATTGTGCCATTTCAGGTGCAAATATATATTGATCAAAGGGTCTCCAGCAGACTAACGTTTTTGTGGTCAAACTGTTCCCTTTTTAATGAAAATCATAATTAGGTAACAATGGCTTGCAAATATTTGATTTAGGTTTTTGTGTAATTGTTTGTTTGTTTTTTTGTTGGGACAATGAGAAGTCAGACAGACTTTATCCCAAATAGAATTTATTTTGCTTTTTCTTTTGATAATGCCATAGTGGACAAAGTTTAGAAAGAAACAGTACACAGTATTTTGAAGAGTAGGTCTTGTAAAGTGTCTGCATGCCAGCTATGCCTGCAGAATCCTGTGTTTGCAAGCACAAATGAGAAAATGCTGCTTTTGCATTTGGCTGTGTCCTTTGGCAGTGAAACTGCTCAAAGACATCTGTGCTGTGGGCACGTTCACCCTGTGCAAGTGCTGGCTTTTGTTAAAACTTTCTGTTTGGCAAGACTTTTGTTCGAGTGCAGTTTCTAAGGAGTCTATTCTGTCATCAGGAGTCCCCTGAGTAGAGTAGCTCCATTTATGTTTGACTTCTATGATTTAGGTGTCCTGCTCCTTCCAACAGGTTGCTTTCCCAAGCAAAAAGAATTACTTTCTTCCAGCACTGCCACCGGTACTGGGCTCCCTAAACCTGTAGTTAGCCAACTGTACATACTAATGCAGAATTTCCTGGCCAGAAAAGCTCCAAGGTTGCTTCTAAGGGATGTGTTCTTTTGAGGTTTGTGTATGGCAATCCTCTGTAGTAGTGAAAGACTAAACAGTTGCACGTGTTCTCAAAGACTGTGGCCAGTGTGCCTGACCGTAATGGCCTGGCAACTTGGTTCTGCTGTGTATTGATTTCTCTTTTTGTGTTTGTTTCTTGGATTTGTTTGGCAGTTTGCAGTCCTTACTCTGGAAGCCTCATAGATCATCTACTCTCTGCAGGGAGACATTGAAAAATAGTTGCTTCATTACCCACTGAAACCCTGGGGAAATCTAAATACCTAAAAGTTTAAGATGTTTTATTCTTAGATTTCATAATGAAAAATTAATGATATATGAGGAAAAGAGACAGACTTTTCTCTTAGACATTTGTCTTCATGTCTTCCTTGTTTTTTGCATTTTTGCTTATTTGACTTAAAAAAAAAAAATGTTTCTGTCATCAGTAGGTTCAAAGAATTGCAGCAGCAGTTACCCTGTAATAAGCCAGGTGCAGTGTTGGTGGTTTTTTCCCCATTTCTCCTAAGATGCCTAGAAGTCAGACTTCCTAATTTTTTTCCAGTGTGTTGTATACTGTCTTTTAATTTGTTGTGTATGATCCATTAATTATTAGAAATTAGTAATGAAAAATAACAGAGTTTCAGGTAGATATTAGAATTATCTCCTCTGTTTACAGAGGTAGCTTAATCCGCAGTCTGGGCTCACTATAATGTCAGCAATATTTAACACACGTTAAACATGTTTGCTACAAAATGTTACTGGAACTAGGTACTAAAACTACAGGGTTGTTGGTCTTGTACACAATGTCTTAGAAACTAAGCAAAATATGGCTTGGGAAGAAGGAACTTGTTTCTTGTATGAAATCTGTGTTGTGGTCTGAAAGATCAACTTCTAAGGGAGAGGTGAAGTTATGTTATATGGGAAGTTAGATGTTGTTAGGTAGGTGGGGTCAGTGTTTGATAAACAATGGTTCATGACCTGCTTGCAATTATTGGTGCTATGCTGGTTTATCAGGTAGTCTCTCCAGGAGCTTCCTTGTTATCAACCAGCTCCTCTATGTTTTCTACCTTTTTTTTCCATGCCGCCTTAAGAAGAACAAGTTATATTAGTTCTGGTGAACCAATCTCTTGAGCCAATTCAGAAACTCCAGATACTTATATACTTAAACAGCTTTCTGTTCTCTGTATAAATGGAAGGAAAATTCTCTGGGGGCATTTTATTAAAATGCAAGTGATACTTTTGTTGCACAACTTGACCACACAATTCTGTCTTTTTAAATTAATAATATTTGTTCCTCTTTATATATGTACTTTATTTTTGTTTGTTAGAAAGTCTCGTTAAGGATATGGATAGAAAGTAATTGATGTTTTCCATTTCCATCTTTCCAGCCAAAAAAGAGCAGTTTGAGATAACACAGAATATCTTATGTAAGTTTTGCATGCTAGTCACCATTGCAGGCAACTTTGTAGTTAAATTGACTGAAATAGATGGCGACTCTTTGCTTTTGTGCTAAGTGAACAGTGATTGCCTTGCTTTGAAACTCTAGTTTGTTGTGTGACAAAGCTTTTGTATTTAAACACAGCAATACTAATGTCTGTGGACTAGATTGTCTCCTCCAGGTAAGTACTAAAAGACCTGTGGAAGTGAACTTTGGGAGCTGAGGATTATCTGCAAAGAAACCTTTTTTCTTCCTCATTCTGTTTACTGAAATCCAATCCTCTAGAGTTTTGGTGATAAAGCCCACTGGGGAGGTAGAAAGAGTCTTCTCTACTTGAAATGAGTGCATGTACTAAAAGTTGTGCAAATGTATTGCTTTTGCCAGGTAATGCCTGTGTCAGTGAGGTAATTTAAGACACTGGCTGCCTTAATTTTTTTCTCCTTGTAGTTTACACAGAGAGGTTTATCTGGGCATGAATTTTGAGGAGTTCAAAATTATTTGATATAAGGACTAACACTGTAGTTTGTTTTCTTGTTTGCTTCTGTGTCCTCTGCTTTATCAAATAATGAAACAAAAAGTCTCCTTACATTTACTGGTCAGGTTTGGAGTGACCAGGATGCTTTAAAAATTTGTTGTGCTCAGTACGTGTACCCCCCCAGAAAGTCCAGCCAGTGCTGTAAACAATACATATTTGAGCAGCAAAGTTCATGGTAGCCTTTTCTGGGTGGAAGCAGTTCCACCATGTATGTCTAGGTGCACATCTCTCCTCTTTCACCACCTGTTTGATGTGTTATGATGTTGAGCTTCTCAGTGCACTTGGGTAGAAACCTGCCAAATCAATGAAGAAACCTTTCTGAATTTCTCAGGATATTCCTCTGTCTTTGTGGCTGCTTGATGGGCAGCCCTTGAAGTTTCCATGCTAGCCCCATTACTCTGACTTTGTTATCATTGTATGAAAGTACAACACGGGTAAGTGTACAACTTCAACAGAGCCCACAGCTGAACAAGCCAAATGCCTATTATTACTGCACATCAGACTAAACAATTTTTTTTTTTTAAGAAAAATTAAGAATCAAGTTACACACTTTGGAGCTGTGCTGTTAGGTATCTTTTAACAAATCAGGTTTTTTTCTTCTAAAATGAAAGCTTGTTTTACATAACTGTCCTTTGGTTCTCCAGGGCTATTTTAAAAACTGCTACAGTACTTTGAAGTTTTCTTTTGTGTTCTGAGGGATGAAACTCAAGAATTCAAGGTAGTTTTACAAAACACATTCTGGATGAATCAAGTGAATTTCTGTATAGCAGGCTAATGTTGCATTTCCTGAATTGTTGTTTTGAAAACAATATATTGAGACATTGTCCATTCTGAGACTATTATTTCAACACCCACACCCCCAAACAACAACAAAGAAACCCCCATGCATTGCCAAACATAATGAGTACATAATGGAAATCTTTTGACTTTACTGAAAGCTTCAAGTTCCCCATTGCCTTACAGCATATTTTTTAATGAGTCTGGACACTTCAGACATTGAAGACAGGTTTTCAAAACTGTCAGCAACCAAAATGCCACAGTATATGAGATTCTGGTCAGAATATCATCATTGAGTGCACCTGAAATCCCTTCCTGTAAGATACAGTAGGTTAACTTGGGATCTGCACAGGTGAGACCATTTGAACTTGCTCTGGGGTTTAGATATTGTCCTTTTACATTTTTGAGGTTTATTTAAACTTAATGTTTCTTACAGCCTTTCTGGCCATGACTATGTCATCAGAGAGGCTGATTATTCACCTGAGCAATGGGCTGAACAAAATACTTATTGCCTAGTCTGAAGCTTGACAAATTCTATGTTCAAGCAGGTGGTAAAGTTGAGATAGAAATAACTTCCTAAATAATAATCAGATGAGAGACGTGTTATGAAATTACAGTTTACTAGAGGTAGATACCTGAGGAGGATGGAACTAATTCAGGATGGAAAGATTTTAAAAAGCTGAACAGTGGGACTGGTTTGGGATGGCTGATCAGTGTAATGGGCAGGTACCTAGGGTTAACCCAGATAAACCTGTATCCCAAGCTGCCCAGTTCAAAATACAGCTTGTGACATAGAGTCCTGGTTTGTGTAGTAGCAGTGTGCCTACAGAAGAGCTTCCTACATAAAGTGTGTCCTCAGCAGGAATGCTGAGTGGTGCTAGCTCTGTCTGAGTTTTGGTCCAGATGGGTCTGTCTCATCCAGTTGCTGAAGTACAACAAATCAGAGCCCTGTTCTCAGTGAGTCTGCAATAGTTGTGGGTGCTGGTGATAGCAACAAAAGCTTTGTTTGTACCAACAGGGAACATTGAGGTCAGGCACAAGCTGTTGGAACTATTAATGCATTTTTAAGTGCTGAGAATTAGGAATATTTTATTAATTCTGGGAGACCTGAATATGTAGCTTATTTGGGGTCTGCTTTGTGATACTGTTCCCAATTAGCACATGAAGGCTTGCCTAATCTATGTAAAAGAATTACTGTGGTGTTGAGAATAATTTCTTCTACCAGTTTGCCCCCCTCATAAGGGAGAGCTGGTGTTTTTCAGAGGCAAAATATTTGTTTGCTCAGGAGCAAAGCAAGCACACTGGGCTTGGTAGTCTTGAAGTCCTGAAACCAATGAGTGCAGTGTAACTAATTTACTGCATAAAGTCTCAATGTTTTAAAGTTTGGACCTTTATCAGTTCTGCTCTCACACAGAGGTTTTGTGGACTTCTGGTTTCTGTGAATGTTGAAGGCTGAAGTATTATAAGCTAGAAAGGCAGGTCTTGTTTTACATCTGAGCTGACTTCCAGAAGGTCTGTGGATGGAGTTTAGGCTGGATGGTTGGTGCTGTTCATTCCCCCGTTGAGAGAAGGGGGGCTGTTTATTTTTAAAAGTCTTGGAGTGAGTTCCTGCCAGTCTGATTGCTGGGTCATAGGAACTACAATAACTGTATGGGGAGACTTAGTAAATTAGGATCACAGTCTCAATATGTAGGTGGTGTAAAGTGTCACTAACCTATCAGTTTTGATCCTTTGAGATATTAAAGTAGTTAATCAGAAAGTTTGGCTGTAGGCAAAACCATTGGTTGGTGGAGAACACACACTGTCAGCATGCACAGAGAAAAACCATTCAGGCCCTCCTGCATTTGAAGCCACATTTTTACTCTGTCTTGCTTGTTTTCACTGTTAAAATGGATTTACTTCAGTGAGACAACTCTTGTTTGTCAGCCTACCATTCATTGCATAGATGCTGAACAGATTGGGCACTTCAGCTGTGTGTGCCTGATCACCACCTTGTTACTCATTAAATTGCCTCTGACCACACATAGCCTCTTGTTGATGCCTGATTTTTGGATTTGGCACCTTGATGGAAAATAACAGGTCTATGTTAGCACATCCTCTTCTGCCCTGCCCCCCAAATTCGGGGCTCAGGCATCTCTGAAAAAAACCCAGGATTTTTGATTCTAGTGAAAGTGGTGGCATCAACTTCTTTATAAAACTGTAGTTTCTCACCTTGGCCACAAAATGGATACCTTGCTTATTTGATATGGATATATCACTTTTAATAATAAAACAATATTTCCAGTATTTCCCTCACATTCAGATACTAATGTGCCCTTTGTGTCCAGGAAGGCTTGGCAAGAGTTGTCTTTGATTTTCTACAAAGGAATGGTGTTGTTCACTTAAGTAGCAATTAATCATTTTGGGAAATTAAATATATTTCTCCTACATTTTAGTGCACTTCATTTCCATATAAACTCCAGTCCAAGGGCCAAAGATTATCCTTGTGTAAATCTACTGAGTTTACTGAGGTTACCCTAGAGATTTGTTTGGCACTGCTTATTTAGGATATGGACCTGGAAAATGCTGAGTGTCCACAGCTCTCATCAGTTTTAGCACCCTCTCAACTCATGTCTTTATGCTGATTTCTTGCAAGACTCTTGGAAAGTCTTCCTGATCCTGGTAATACGGTAGTTAGCTGTGAAAACTAATAGATAAATATATGTGCATTCCCAAACACTTGAGTTTTGTTTCCATAAAGCTCACAAGTAGGATGCTCAAGCCAAAAGAAATAAAAAACAATTTTAACATGAAGGACTTGCTTTTTATGTTCCATCAAGATGTTCCATCAGAAATATAAATGCAGTGTCTTTGCCATTGGGTTACCTGAGAAGGTCAAACCAGGACCATACCTGATTACAGGTAGAAATTGGTTTCATGTGGCTTTATCATGGAGGAGGCTGATCCTCTTCCTTGGTTTCCAAGTGAGAACTGCATTTTCTTTTGTATGCCTTGATTTTGTACTGGTTTTTTAAGGGTTGATGTGTATTTCTATCCTGATCATGTGAAGTTCATTGTGTTTGCTGTAAGGGGGTAATACTAAAACTTGACCCAGCTTAGCTAGGTGCAAGAAACCAATTTTTTCTTCCAGAACTTGCTGAAGTGGGAAGCTTTATTCTGGGGTCAGAATTGAGCCAATATGGGCAACAGGGTTTTCATTCCTTAAAAGAATGAAATACAAATAATAAGGTAGTTGTCCATGACTATGCCAAAGATTATTTTTTAACAAAGTGAGTCCATTCTTTATGTGAAATCAGGTACAAAGCATTTCAAGCTGGAACGGAGCCTTGGGAAGAAGGAGCTGAGGTGGAATAATTAAGAACTGGCCTGAGAATGAATGGAGGTGCCTCAGAGCTGTACTTTGGGGATTCTTTGGTTCCCAAGTTTGGACTTGATTTTTCATTTCCTAAAGAAAGACTAGCCAAGGTCATCACTGAAACTACAGTTTACATGGCAATTTAGCTTGTCTGTCTTGCAAGTTTTTGAAAAGGTGTCTGAAAACCTTGTACTTTCTTCAGTCCCTCCTGCCTGGGACATTAAGAGGAATCCTGTCCTTCCTTGCATTAGTTCTGAGAGGGCAGAAAATTCCTAGAGATGAAGGCATTACAATTATTTTGACTCCAAATTATGTGGTTTGTATGTATTATCAACACTTTTAGGTACAAAATGCAAAAGGACACTTCTTCATGGCCAATGTCTAACTTTTCATAGCTTTTCTAAATGTAATTTCACTCCTCCTTCAAAAATTGTGTTAGAAACAGAACTTTTGCCATTGCTGCCTTTTTTGCTATGTGTCTGCTTGAGGTGATTTTCAAGCACTTGAAGGCATGGACTAGTGTGTATCTGCAGCAGTTACATGTGTGGTGGAAATGCACACTATGATATGCACTCTGCATTGTTTTGCATGCATCTGTTTTTTGGAGGTCTGTAGACGGTTCTAATGACCTTTTGCACATCTTTTTAGACAGTTCTAATGGCAATTTGCACACATTAAGGACATGCACTTGTGTTTTGTGTCCTGGGAAAGCCCATGCTGCTGTCTTTCTGCCTGAATGATGACTGCTGCCTGGTTTTTGGACATTGGTGGCAAGCACTGACTGCCTGCAGTGTTTAGTGTTGAAATTCAGTGCTGTGTGGGTTTTTTTGATGATGGTGTGGTAGGGGTGGCAAGGCAAGGAGAAGTGTAGTTAGAACCTCTTTTCCTGGAAGACTATTTGTCTCCCTCTCCCTTTAATATTAAATACCAACGATCATTTCTTGTCCTATTCTCAGATCAGACTCCTACACCAACACGCTTTCTGAAGAACTGTGAGGAAGTCGGTCTCTTCAACGACATCGACTGCTCCTTAGAGCACGAGTTTAGGAAGGCACAAGAAGAAGAGAACAACAAAAGGGTGAGTGCAAGCACACAGAGCCCTTCCTCCCCTTTTGATTCCTTGAAATGTTGAAGGAAGTGTCCTTCAATCTGTGTGAAAGTAGATTGAGCTCTACTACCTAGTAGTAACCTTTTAGTTAGAAACTAGGTGGCACTATAAATTGTGACATGCTTTTTAAACTATTGAAGCAGTGGACAGAAATAAAAACCCCAAACCAACAAAACACCAGTATTAAATTTCCAAAAATGTGTAACTGTGTTTGCCAGGGTTTGATTCCAAGTCTCTGCTTTTAAGTAAACTGTAACACAAACCACACACCTCTTGAGGGAGAGGCTTGGGAAAATTATATCATCTTTGAAGTGAGGATTGCAAACTGGCTGAAATACATTACAGAGAAATTTGACTTATGAAGGGGCATTTACTTAAGAGCAAAATTTTTTCTTTTTTTTTTTTAATTCCTCCACAACACGGTGGGCCCCTGGATTTATTTGTCATCAGAACCAGCTTTATTGTGTTTCTGTATTTCTCATAAAGCATTCAAGTTGAGCAGGGAAACTTTGACTTGAAGTACCTAGTACATAACATGTCCAATTTCCAATCAGTATTCTTTTAGTCTCAGTATTCCGAATTTTAGGTTGAATTTATGTAGACCACCTTGTATATAAGTGTACTCCTGTACCAAAGGTTGTTAGAGTGTTTTCAGGGATCCTAAAGTGCTGTTAAAATTTCCAAGGAATTGTAAAAGAGCTTAATTCACTGCAGAGGCCAGCATAAAGAGAGAGAAACTGCTTGTTGAGGTACAGAACAGGAGAGGAGGATTGTACAACGAAGACGATAAGGGAGTGTAGGAATCGTTTGGTATTTGCTTATAGGGAAGGGAATCTAGGGATGGTTTATTTGTAACTCATAAGGGAAGAGGCTGGAACAGAGAGGAGGAGAGAGGCTCTGTCATGGTACGCTGAGGAAGGAATAGGAGTGTTCAAAGGTGAGAGAGTTCAAGTTTTGGTGAAGTATTGGGAAAATGGCGCAGACTGACTCTCTATTGGACCTCTATACCTAATATTGGACAAATATTAGGAAACAGCCATGTATTGAGATAAATGCGTCTAATTTTAGACTTCACTTGTTAAAAACTTTGTGGTTTAGGTGCTGCAGAGGGGAGTCTTTGCTAGAATCAAGGAGGACATTTCTTTACACTCCTACTCCTTTGTGCATTAGAGGATTTGTAAGTGGTCTCTGTGCATGATGCTTATTTTGCAGAATTGGGAGCTGAAGAGAAATCTACTGAGGTGGACCTCAGTGCAGTTAGCCAGAGATTGCAGTGTTTGATTTTGCAGAGTCCATTTCAGCTTACAAGGGGTAGTTGCAAAATCTGATCAAAACCTAGACAAGGGCATCAAGTTACCTGATAATTCCAGCTGTTTAGCAGTCTCTGGGGGTCTTATTCTGCCCTCCTATCCTCCTAATGAAATAAGAAAAAAAAAAAGAAAGAAAAGAAAGAAGGGAGTGAGAAAAGGAAAAAGAAAGGAAGGAAAAAAAGAAAGTAAATCCCACTAGCTGGCTAACCTGTAACATTTGCTCTGTGTTTCCAATTAGTCTGCTGTATGTTCATTCTTACATTACTGACTGACTGTCAGATAGGAATCTGAAGCAGGCCCCAGCAGGGCTTTACACAAATGCAAGAGACAAAGGCCAAGACAGAAGGGGACTCCTTGGGCAGCAACTGTCCCTAAGGAAATGCTTCTAACAGCCTGTTCCTGGAATATGAGTGCGATGTAGAATTGGCCTAATGGACCTACCAACACATGGAGACTAAGGTTAACTGCATGGAAATCTTACTCCTGACTCAGAGTAATTTCTCTGGACTCTGAAAGAAACAGTTTTGTTTATTTTAGTATATCGCTGTGGCTTAGCACACAGCTTGACACTGAAATCTTATAAGAGAAAAACATTTTCATTGCTTGTTGGGTTTTTTTGCTCCTTGAGAGTCATAATTTGAAAACTCAGAGAATAAAATTCAAGTAGCTGCAATTTTTAAATTCTTTTTTTAGATCTTCCGAGTGGGAGCCCTTGGATAATCCATGAGAATTTGTTGTGGTGTACCTGGTTATGCAGACTGGTGACATTCCAAATTAGCTGTGAAGTGCTGAGTGCATGGTTTTAGGAACACGATGTATACCTTTTTTTTGTAAAGGTACTGTGGAGGGGAAAGCGTTAATATCCCAGCTGCTTATCCAGGAATAAATCACTTGACATGCTTCTGCCATAGTTTTGTGTGCAAAGTGGGAGTAGAGTCTCTTTATGCCCCCCATACTTGATATGCCTTATGATTGCAAGCTCATGTGTCAAGAACCACCTCTGAAAATATACGTGGGTTATCTTTGCTCGGGTAGTGAGTGGACTCAAGTAACAATAATGATGGTGATGATGGTCTCCATGACCTGAACTAAGTAAATCTATAAATGGAAGTGAGATTGTCAGTTTGTTTTGGCTCCTCTGCTGCCTATACCGTCCAATATTAGCTGGAAGTCTCTCCTTGAGAAAGGCCTGCTCTCTAGATGCAAGGGATATTAAAGACCAGCAATAAGCATATGGATAAGCATATGAGAAGGAGGCTTTTTCCATCCTCTTGATGTCACTCTTCCTGATGCATCCTACCTGACAAATTCACCACCAAAATTAGCATAGGTAAAGCACACCTATACTATATTTCTACTTGTAAAAGTAGAAATATTAAAGTTCTTGGGTGCTTGAGGCAGACAGCAGTTGACAGCTCAGACCCAGACAAAATCTGCAACCCTACTAGACAAGGCAGGTAGTGCTGGCAGATCAGATGACCATCTTAGCCCAGTGGATGCAGGTTTTAGGTTTACACTGCTTGGAACATTAAGTATCCAAAGGATTTGTAGTGGGTTATAATTGCAAACACATGACCTTTGCTGCTACTGGATGGGCCCTGCTCTCATGTCTTGTTTTGAGTATTGAGGGGCTGAGGGAGCGATGTCAAAAATGGGAAGATGTGTTTCTGATCTGTTTCTGAATAACTAATTGGACCCACTTCGTTAACATGAATCTAGCCTGACCTCTCTCTGTGAAATGAGAAAGAGTGGAAATATGCTGAGTGTAGCAAGTAGAGTATTGCATCAAATAGTGTTTACAAATAGTATTACAAATAGTATTTACAAATAGTGAGTTCAATATTTTCAACATGAGGGCATTTTTAAAAATCATATTCTGCTTATGCTAGAATTTAGTTGCATCACTTCCTGAGGCTTATCCTGAAACTTTGAAATCTTCTAACCAGTGTTCAGTGCTGCAAGATAATATGTAAATTCTGCAAATGAGGCAGGGAAACGGCTATTCTTGGTTTTAATGGAAGTTGTTCAGTGTCTGTTCAGGAAGCTCATAGCTAACAAGTGCTCTACATGGCTTAATATTCCTGTACTAAGTATCTATCCCAAGGCAGGCACCTCACTGCTAGAAAAGCAACAGCAAATTGAAATGAGTAAATGGAAGTAAAAAAAAAAGAACAAAACCAAATACAAAGCCTTTGGTGGTTAAATAATTTCAGTCTATAGTAGGATTAAAAAACCTGAGTATACAGTTCTACGTATGATGTGCTTTGAAAGACATGTACCTTCTAAGTTCTCCTTCTGCATTGTATATATTTCTGTGTATCAGCGTAAGAAGGCAGATAGCTTATACCACCTCACTACTTCATGCTGAACTCAGGGAGTCTCTGACCTCCAGAAGAGAATTCTTGCAAATATTTTCTGAATGTCATAGTTTGGTACTGTAATCTATGAGTATAGGGAAGATTATATAATTCAAAGCAAGCTGGAAATGATAGAATCTATCTCTAGAGTAGTATAGTTTGGTGAAAAAATTAACTCAATTTCCACACCTTGTTTAAATTTCATGCAATGTATATCTAGCCCATAGGTTTTCTCCTCTTCTGAAAAGTAATACAGAAAAATCATGAGGGATTTTGGCTGTGTTTAATAGTTGACATTACGCAGCTGAAACTAGCAGTGCAATAAAAGGGGCCTTTAGCCAGGAAAGGGTGATAACGTACCCTTATATGAGAAGAAAAGATTATCTGTGTGTTGATAAAGCACATTGTATAAATGCTTGGGTTTTAGAGGCCTGTGCTGTAATACTAATAGGTTATATGGTACTGTTGGCAATGCATGCTGTTGGAGAAAGAGAAGAACAGGGATGAAGGGTTCATTTTGGTGCTTGGCTTGTCTGATGGGTGATAAATTAGCTCCAGTTTTCCCTTGTGATTATTCTGAAACCCCAGTGAGGTTCTGGAGAAGAGCAGTGTGCTGGTAGACATTTCAGAGGCAAGGCCTCTGAAACAGCTGAATTTTACTTGTGAAGTAATACCAACAAGCTCTTAAGCCTGTTCCTGGAGCACTTTTGATTCATTGACTGACAGACTGTATGGCAGAAGAAAGGAAAGACCTATTTAATGTTTATCTATTTAAAGTTTAAATCCTTACTATTTTGATTTTTTTAAAAATTATGCAATCATAAATGCACATATGTACATTGTCCCTGCATTTGTCTAAACATATTGTAAGAGCATCCATTCTTTTTAAGTCAAAGGGCCCTCTGACTTCTTATTTTACCACTGAGATTAACATCTTATGTACTGAGTATGTTACAGCAGAGACAAAGTAAGAGTAGGAATTGTTTATGATAATAAAGTGCCAGGGTACCATTGTTGTAGGTATTGTAATAACTTCAAGCTGTTACTTTATCAATCAGTTAAGCTGTTGTCAAGGTGATAGCTCAAAACTCTTAAAGTCCAAAATATCACACCACTTTCAAAGATTTCGGTATAGTAGTTCCTATACTCTGAATATAGCAACTGTATCTGTGAAAACGTAACCATCCTCACACCATTGCATTTTTTCTGGGTGACACACTAAGTATTGGAAAGATACTCTGTAACTCTGTATCAGAGTTTTTCTGAGGGTTATTCCAGATTTTCATATGCATTAACTGCATCCGGTTATTGATCAGATTTTTGAGTTCCTATTTTGGCTTGTAACACCCCCTTTTTCTTAATTAAATTAACTTTTGCAGCATTTCTATTAGGAAGGTAAATGCTTCGCTGCTGATTTTCTAAGGAAAACCAGATTCTAGATGATGTTGCTTTCCAAAGCTCCTTTGTAGTGTGACATTAAGCTCTCGAAGGAGTCACATACGCAGAGTGGCAATTGCAGGCGATCTGGGTCCTCTCCACTGCTTTGCCAAGCAAGGAGCTTTCTGTCTCTTTTGGTTCCTAAATCGCTT
Organism: Climacteris rufus; assembly: GCA_013398175.1. Taxonomy (NCBI): domain Eukaryota; kingdom Metazoa; phylum Chordata; class Aves; order Passeriformes; family Climacteridae; genus Climacteris; species Climacteris rufus. Next base: position 754,545 of record VZRZ01008643.1, read on the forward strand.
TAGCAGTGTGGCCCCAAAAGATTGATAGACACCTCAAAGGCATTTTGGTGCCTTGCTCTCACTGAAACAAAGCAGGAGTATATCAGAGAGCTACCACAAAGGATCTGGGTTCAAGTGACATGCTGAAAATTGCACAGGAAGTCTGTGGCAGAGCGTCGGATTGATTCCATATCTCCTCGGCCTCAGCATAGGGCATCCCACAGACCATGTGTGTTAAAGATTTATCAGCTGTTGTATAGTGTTGCTAAAGACAGGAAGAATGCTCTCCTCCTCACTCCAGATGGGTAGACTTGCTGGATTTTAGCTTCTTAACATTTGGAGATTCCATGGTAGACATGTGGTGGTACGTTGTATTTTATATGGCAGCTCCAGAGTTGAGATTTCAGTCCCCTGGCTTTATGAGTACTGGTTTGAGTGTGTATCTATCTCCAGGCTCTTAGTTGCTGCACTGATCTGTATTCCAAAAGGGACACTTCCTGCATAATGTTGCAGGAAAACTGTCAAGACAAAACAATTCATAACATGATCTTGCAGAAATATTCACAGTAATAGGCTTTAATTTAGGCTCACTGCTGATGGTACAGCATCTCTTCATCTGCTGGTAGGCAGGTCTATGTTATCTTCTGTAGAAATGGACTTTTGAATGGATTTATAGGTTTAGATCCTCATACTCAAAGAAAAGACCTCAAGGTTTTTTCAGCACTAAGTGCCTATGACATGCAGAAGGGCAATTCTTGAGGGCATACGTTTTTGATTGAGCTAAACCTCCATAACCATCATCCTTCCATGCTCTTCTGAACTCCAGCTGATGAATCATCCTGCACAGCTCAGTCAGGACAGTTGACTTTCCTTCTACTTATTATTGTCTCTGTCCCAAAGAAGTTGAGTCACCCTCTTGTAATGTTTGGGGGTTTGTTGTGTTTTCTGTATTTTGGCTACCCCAAAAAAAGGGGGCCTATCTATTTTCATTCTGCCATTTCTTTCACAGCAGCATGGCATAGTTGTGCCTTTTGCCTTGGTTTTCCTTGGAATGTTTTTAATGGCACAGCTTCCTTGTTACCAGTTCAGATTTCAGCAGCATGGACTGGATGGCACATGAAAAAGGGATAAACCTTTCCTGTTGTGGCATTTTTATAAGTCTATCTGTTAGGTAAAGCCCCTAAATCTTGGCAGTCTCTTTAGAGTGTACACTCTGCTATTAAACACGAGCTCTTTGCTCCCCAGAGTGGGCTGCAACCTCTATGGTTGGGTGGGTAATAAGATACTGCTGATACATTTCAGAGCAAGGTGCACTTTTCCTTTATTTATGAAGATAGACATGCTGGTCGAGGGCTTAATCACAGCTGATAAATCATTTTAAGAAAGCCTATTAGAACCATATGCTGATCCCATGTATAATGTGGTGTGTCTGTTTCTAGTCTAATAGGGCAGGGTCTCTTCCCCCTCTCCCTTCCCCCTGCCTGGTGTGCAAATTATTTATCTGTTTAAGTGATATTGCTTGCTCGGGGGCATTTCCCTCTATAAGAGGTATTGTTAATAAAGCAAGGTGAACAGAGGAAAGAGGGATTCTTGCTCTCCAAAAAGAGCGAAGCTGCATGTTTTTGGTCACCTTTGTTAGAGGGAGTTGCAGAGCAATGGTCCAAAAGCTGAGGCAAGGAAATCTGTTGGTAAAAGACTGGGATGCTGTGGCATGGCCCCTTCATGGCAGCATAAGGTTGTCATTTTGGCCCAGGTGGTTACAATCCCAGAGCCCAAGAACTGTGAGGGTTGGGTATGCTGACATTTCAGTTACCTCACCTTTCCCTCACTCGGAGAGGGCTGCTACAGGAACAGGTTCCACAGCCATCTAATGAGATCCACATTGGTGAAGTTTTCCTGTGCCAAGTCCTATTTATCATTAATTGGTGGGTTCGCTTGCAGATCTTTCCTATTATTTGCTGATTATACCCCTACACATTTTATTATCTTGCCAAAATTCAAATGCTAGTAATTTCTTGATTTATTGTTTGTTTATAACACTGTCTACTGCCTAAATGAATGTAGTTAAGAGGTTTCAAAACAGCAACAGCTCTTTTGCTGACTGGGTTTCTTTCACATTTTGCACATGGCAGTCAACTATTTATAAACCTCCGTAGGGACTCCTAAACCTTTACAGTTGGGTTCCTCCCACAATTTCAGCCTCTTTTATCCCTTGCTCCCCCAAGGCAAGTCTTGTTTTTTTGGCATAAAGACAATGATGGTGATTGTTAGGTGGAGAAAATGTCCACAAGCTATGTACTGTGGGTAAGGATTTTTAATTTGTACATCAAGCAGGATAAATTGGAAGTCATGGACATCCGGGAAAGTAAGCGTATTTTCACCATAAAGTGGAAGATCCACATCTGATTTGCTGGTGTTCTTTTGGCTTACAAAATGTGAAACTGACAAACTGAAAACTCACTTTACACCAGTTGTGTGCACACTGTAGGATGTCCCATTTCCAGTACTGCACAAATATACTGTATTTCTAAAAGCCCCCAAAATTAACTTTTAAATCTGATGTACTTCAGAGTAAATAAAGGAATAGTGGAAAGAAGAAAGAAGCCAGAACAACTGGTCACACGTGATGGCAGTTAAGGAACACTGAAGTGGGATGTATAGCCTCATACATCTCTGGGGTAGTTTCATTGACTTTAATGGAATTTAAATTTTTAACTTACTACAACTAGACAAAGATCTGAAGGGAGAAAAGGCTTTGCTCAGGGACTAGAAAAAAAACCAACTGTAATTGTGAAATCATGTGAAGTATCTGGGTAGTTGTTGATGTCCTGTTAATATGTAAAAATAGGGTCTTTTAAAAACTCTTTTTACTAGGGCGGTTAAAAATGTACATTTTAACTGTTTCCTTATTCTGGTTTATCTCTCACAGAAGTTGCCAATTCCACTCTTATCAAATAAATATCAGCTTTTTTTCTTCCCTGAAATGTGAGTAAACTGTGTGTGGCTGGGTCTGGTCCCTGGGAAGGGAACAGACATCGGTTTGCCATGTGAAAGTACATGTCAAAGTGCAGCTCTGCCAGCCAGTCTGGGGCTGGGTGGGGAGAGACATGGGGAGAATGAACTCAGTGTTACAAACCATCTCTTTTGAATTTCTACAACCTATTAGTCACAGCGAGCTGCCCTTATTGATTTTGGTAAGAGAGGTCACTTTTAATCCTCTAAAGTGGAGCGAGCTACATGCACTCTCCATAGCATGACATTAAAATTGACACAGCTCTGCATCAGTTCTATGAAAAAGCCCTAAACCTAGATGGATTATTGCCTTGCCTTTCAATGGATACAAGCTACTAACCAGGGCATGCTAACCTAGATTAGGTGTAAAAGCTTTAAAATACTTGATAAGAAAAGCACAGCCAAAAGAATCTAGAAAATATGAAAGCATGCTAAAAGAACTGCCCCTGCAGAAATAGGCCATTGGTTTTCAGATACTTATTTTCTCCTTTTTAAAAAATTTAAAAGTCAACACAGAGGAGTTGAGATTATCATATAAAAGAACAAACAAAAGCTGACCTTACTCTATGATTATGAAGAAAGCTTTATTCTGGCTGATACCCCTTGCTAGTTTTGTTTATGTTCTTTAGAGAACTAAATCTTTGAATACAATTAAGGTTGTCCAACTCGAATCTTAAGTGTGCCTCAAAATAAACAGCAAAGGTGAACTCTCAGTAGTTTTCTTTTCATCTTTGTTATCCTTGCTCTGACCCGTTTTTCCTGCCTAATGATCCTTTATGGCATACTATTATTGAGAGAAATCTTCTTGATGAAAAAATATGCTTAATGGGGATAAGAAAGTCCTTGCGAGGCTGGAGAAGTTTTTTCCTTTTCTTTCTTTGGAATTCCAGAAAATGACTAGTGCCCCTTTTGATTTTATGCTATTTTTGATTAGGAATTTCTTTTTCTGAAGGTTTTGCTGATTTTTTTTTCTGTGAGTCTCAGTAAATATTTACAATATATAGTGTTTAGGGTAATTTTTTGGCTTGTCGTGTAAGCTTAGTATTCTCTCTTTTTGTCAGTTGTAAAGCTTGCTCTAGTATTTCTTATTGAAAGTTAGAAGTTAGCTGCCTGAATAAAAGACATCTGCAAAAGAAACTGTGGTAAAAAAACAATTAAGGTGCGATGTTAAAGTCTAATCTGTGTAGCCTGTAGGTGTAATGCATGTGAGGAGGGAGGTGCCATAGCACCTTTCAGTAAATGCTGAAGTCCTCTGTGGTGGTGTGTTGAGTAGGTGTCTGATCTCATTCTCAAGAGAGATTAAAGTGTGTGTGTGTCTGTGAGGCCAGTGTGCCTTCCCCCCCTACATTTAGAGATACTTACTTCCTCCCCTTCCTCCTTCACCTGAGATGTGTGTGTGGGGTGGTGGTATTTCCCCCCTCTTTGTGGACTTAGCAAGGGCTAGGGAAATTCAAAGCAGGCACAGAAAGGGAGCTGGCTTTTGGCTTTGTCACTGACACTGAGACATGTCACCTAGAAGAAAAGGTGAAAGATGCCCAATCTGCAGATTGTCTGGGCTTCTGTCTGGCAGCTTATTTTTGTCCTAGCCCTACCTTTTCTTCTCCTATCAAGGAAGAAATAAAAATAAGGTACCTCACCAGTCTGTCCTCCTTTGTGTTAGAAGAGTCCTCCCTGATGTCCTAGCAGGGAAAGAAAGAAGGAAGACAGGAAAGTACGGGTTGATAAAGGGGAGCCAGAAATGAAAGGAAGAAAAGTACCTTTCTTTTTTTACCTTTATAAAGGAGTTATTGCTACCCCAGGTCAGACTTGGTGGGGGAAATGGAAAGGAAAATTCCCACAGAAGAAGAGGAAAAGTGATATTACTGAAACATGAAGAAAGGTGAGGGAGGCAAATGTGAGGCTGTTCAAGTTCAAGTAGAAGAGTGAAAAAGCAGCACTCACATGAAGCAGACATTAAAAAGACAGTTCTTTGTTTTCTGAAAAGTGGGATATTAAAATATTCCTGTGATATACTTCCTAGGAGAATTGGAGGAGCAGAGAGAGAGGAGAGTGAACAGTAAAATTTGCTTTTTTCCCCACCACACCTGTCCACCCTACCCCCAGCCGAAGGAAGCGTAATTAGTTTCTCCACTTCATGTTGAAATGAGATGTCAAGGGACATGGCTGTATGAGATAAGAGGAGACATAAAGGTGCTCACTTAGTGTTGGCTATTAGAATAATTTTTCCTTGAAAAAGTGGAAAGTCAGTCTGGACGTTCTTGTTTCTGCTTTCTTTATTGTCTTTAATTTTTTTTTCTCTCATCACACTCCTGTCTTATCTCTGAGATGTCTGTGTATATCCTTTGGGAAGGATACATCTGTGTAAGGCCTGCTCCTGTAATGGCAAAGTTACCATAGTTCTTTCCCATTTATGCTATTTTTTTTCAAGTAGAGTAGACTCATGCAAGTGTAAATGCCAACATGTATGTTTCAGGAAAACCAGGAAAACTATTACGCATATTACACCTCTGCACATAAGTTCTTATTTTGTGCATTATTGTGTGGCTGGAATCTTTTTCAGGTGCACCTCTTATATCCAACTTTCTTTTCTTTGCTTCATCCATCTCAGCCAGTTAAATGTGCATATAACTGATTTTCTGAAATGGGGCCAAAGTCCTTGTACTTCAATAGCTCTTAAACATATGGTTAACTTCAAGCATGTGTGCAGGGGTTTGCTGAAGAGAGATAGTTTGCTGAATCAGGACTTCCCAACACCAAGATTTTAAATTGCAAACAATCGTCTATTTTCATGTATTTTAACTACTGCCTCCCATGGACTAACAATAGGTTGAGTCCTGCAGATGAAGGAAGTTGTAGTTGGATAAACAGAAATTTAAGGGTAAACCCAATCTTTCTGACACCCTTCTGTGAGAACTATTTTTTTACTTCCTTCTAATAAATAGTTATGTTACATGAAAAAGAATAAAGATAATAATTTCATGTTATGATTAAAAACTTATTTTTCTGGGGGAGATAGAAAAGGTCTGCTACTTAAAAAAAGGGCATTTGTTACAGCTTTTTCTTTCTTTTTTTTTGTTATGAAACTTCTGTATTTTTTAACTAAATATCATACTGAGATGATAGTATATGTATGCCATCATTGACCAAATAAACACGAGTCAGCTATCCAGTCTTCTGGATACATAAATCTGTGTGATTTCTGGAGCAAATACTTTAAATAACAACAAAAGTGTGTATATATGCAAAAAAAAGCCCCAAACCAAATATAAACAAACAACCCAAAACACACCCCAAAACAAACCAAACCAACCAAACACCACCCCCCCAAAAAAACCCACAGAAGTAAAAGAAAAACCACAACAAAAAGTGCAGTTGCCTTTCTCATTCACTTGCCTTCTTCCTGTGCAGGGATTAAGGGGATAGGGCTGCCTGCCCTGTCTTGGTTTTCTCCATCCTGGATCACAGGTAGGGTGGAGTGTAAAGTAGATTCCACAGAGGCAAATGCATCTGTTGGAAGGTGCAGGCAAGGGGAAAGAGTCAGTGTGGGATATGTTCCTTTCAAAATAGTTCTTATTATGCTGTTAGGGATGGAGTGCTCAGATTGCTTTCTTGATGACAGTTGGGGAAGAAAAAAAAGCATATTTTCCTATCTCAGTTAATACACTTAATACAGTGTTTTAAAACAAAGTGCGCTTCCCTTGTTTTTATGCAAGGTGGTAAGACTTCAAAGAAATTGGGCTTTCTCCTTCTTACTACTTTTCAATATTTGTTTCCTCACATTCCATCTTCAAACCAGCTAATCTGTATCCCTTTCTTCTTGAATAGCATTATCCTGACAACAGAGCAGTGAAAAAAAGCCGAGACTGCAGGATTTCTAACAATGCCAGAGGGCCCCAGGAATAGGAATGCCCTGAAAAAAATGTTCTTCCATCCAGCTGCCCTTCATATTGTTGTCTTCCTATCCAATTTACTAGAGAATTTCCCACTGGCTCTTGGCTCATTCCCAAATGAGAATGTAATCTTTTAAAGATTACACTGCATAATGGAGGGACAAGGAGCTCTTTATTAACTGGGATGGGGAGTCACTTGCTATTAGGCAGGGTAAAAGGGATGGCATGTAGTAGTGTTGTGAGCTCTGCTTTCTGCCCCTTCTTGTCTCATCAACGACAGGAGGGCAGGTTGGGAGTGGGAAACCACTGCAGCTGCAATGTAGAAAAAGAAATAATTGAATGTAGCTTATGATTATGGCAATTACTTTTATAACATGAGGGATTATGCCATAACTATTATATTGCCAACAAGATTAAATTACTAACCTAATACCACAACATGTTTTCCAGGAAAATAAAAAAATAATTCTGCTTGTTCCGGAGTTGATGCCTTCAAAGACTATTAATACAGTGTGAAAATGCTGAGTGACCAAGGAACGTGCAGTGCTGTCTGTACAGATGTTGTCTGCATTGGGTCCTTGTCACTTCCATGAGCTCTGCCAGCTAGACACCCTCACCCTTGCTAGGATGTAGAGCAATGTGGTACTCTGGTAATTTTAAGTCGTCCTCCTCCTGTCAAGCAGATAAGCTTTGGCCAGTAATAGTTAATAAAGAAATAATCAGAGGCTACATTTGCAAGGCAGAATTCTTAAAATTTCACCAAGAGGCCTATTTTGCTCATATAAACCCACTAAACTAATTGGAAAGCTTAAGCCTCAATATATTTTCATATTGCACTCTCCTTTTAGTACATCTTTTGAAAAAAATGCTTAATACAATGGATATCTGTATAAAAAGAATTTTAGATCACCTCTGGTGTGAGGTAATTCTTGCTGAAGTTTCTGTAATATGCAGTGTGTTTTTTTAATGTATTTTTAAAATGTGTTTTTTCCTCTAAATGCATAACAAGGTCATAGATGAGACTTTGTTGTATATCTTTTACAGATATACAGCCTTGCATAGACTATTCACGATAGGAATATAAACTAAGTTAATTATGCAGGAAGAGCAGTTTCTTTTTGTTCATCAGCTGGAAAATGAGTAGAAAATTAAATTTTGGAGACTTCAGAAATACATCATGTGTTGATCATTAGCAAATTAACTGGCTTCATGGAAAAGCTCTGATTCTGAAGAGAAATGCAGGTGAACAATATAATTCTATAAATATTTTTATTAATTTTTATATGCTATGTGCTGAATGATGCTTGGAAGAGTTGACTTCATTTTTCTTGTATGTACATTTAAGCCTTCTCACACCATTGTGCTTTACGAAAATACCTGTTATCACATTTGGAAAGACTGGACATGCATTTGTAAATCAATCTTTTCTCCTTTTTCTGGTGAAGAACTGGAGTTATGGATATCAAATTGAAGTCAAACAGAAACATGTTACTGTTATTTTTGTTAGGATTAGAAACCCCTGAATGGCAGCCTATACCTGATTTTATTCTCTTTTTCCCCTTCTTTCTTTCTGAATCTCTGAATAGAAAAAGAAGCAAATCCGATTTCATGGTGGATCTTTTATCGTGTAGGCTGCAGATCTGACCAGTGCCATATATCAACTGTTTGTCTCAATGAGACAGACTCTTGGGTTTTTGACCTTCCTATTCATTTGAGCTTGAAAAAGTCACCTTAGGCAAAACATATACTCAGTTACCTTCTGGGATTGAGAGCCCTGGGCACTATTAAGAAGGTGTTATTGAAAATTTCATAATTTCCTTGTGCTGTCTAACCAGACGAATGAGATTATAGCTCTATTTGATAACTGCAAAACATCTTTTTGTCAGGTAGGGGTATATTCCTATTCCCTTGGCTTGTGTCACTTTCAGATACAGACCCTTGTGTTCCCATCCTGTATTAGTCTCCTCTGAGGGCGTTTTTGTTTTGTCCCTGGTGCGTTAGTTCCTGGCTGGTAGAAACAGTTGCACAAGCAATCAACCTGTTTTCCTATAACTCCTATGCCCAGGGCATCTTATTAAATCTTTGGTTGCTGCTTTCTTTTAGAAAGAAGGTCAACATGGGTTTATTGCACATCTGCCAGTAGTTTGCAAAATGCTAGATCCTCATAGTGACCTGTGTGCCCACCAGGCAAGTGTTACCTTTCACAGACTGTGAGAAGGCAATCATAACCCATGGAAAGGGGCCCACCAGATGCCTGAGGGCTGTACCTCAAGCTGTCAGAGAAGTTTCACCAGTTCCTGCTGTTCATTGGCTTTCCTGACCTCTTAGTATCATGTACTTAAGCACCTTCTTAAAAGTCAGCCTGTGGCTCAGGGCATTAACTGCAGGCAGCAGTGCAACGTGATTGACTGGAAATCGTAAAGTCAGCGACACAGATTTGTGTGGACTTCAGTGTGCCCTCTCACTGTTAATAGGTAATAAAACATTAACATTTCAGTGTGATGGGGGATTTTTTGGTGTGGCCCTGTGTTTAACCACCATAAAGGTACAGGTGTAAAATTTTTTAAGTTATATGAGAAGTGCTGGAATACCACCTAGAGATACTGATGTGTTCAGACGGTCTTGCAGTAATGTTTGATAGTTTTATTGATTATGTTGATGTTAGAGCATAAACTGATTTGAATATAATGTTTTCTTTATTTTCTACAAATATTCCAGTGGAATTTTTAGAGACAAAGGGAAATTTCTGTAGGACCTTGTCATAAGTCATGTTTTTGCATTTTTCTTGTTTTCCTGCTGATCTGTAACTTCCCTGTCTTTATAACACATGGAAAACTTTCTGCATTTTTATGTCAGTTTCTATGTCAGCTGATGTTGAAATCAGTCTCAAAACCACAGCCAGAACTTTTATTTAGCTTTTGGTTTAACCTGACCCTAGACTGAGCACATCTCAGTTAAAGTAGCCCAACAAATCAGCTACTTTCTATCTCCTCTGCTATGGTCACTGACTGTGTGGGTACTCAGCTTGCCCTAAATATTATGAAGGGAGGGAAAGCAGCATGTAAAGGTCAATACAGTAGTTTATTATAAACTGCTGTGGCTCAATTATTTTTGATACTCTGTTTATCATATTTCAGCTGAAAGATGCTAGGGATGCTTCTGATCTTTCCAGTAGTTACAAGAGCCAGGTCTCATGGCTTTTATTCCTTTTGTTTTCAGGAAGCAATATGGACTATAAACTGCTTGCATGAAGCATGCTATTTGCTGCATGTCTGCAGAAGACCAATGTTTTGGTCCCATCTTCAAGTAATACTGCAGTGCACATAACTTCAAAGTCATGAGCCTTAATTTTACATTAAATCTCTTCAGCTGGATGAATTTTTTTGCTTTAAAACAACAGATATTTTTACAATACATGAGTATAACATATAAAGCTATTGCAGTTCCTTCTGATGATTTTGTTGCTGGATGTAGTGACACGGCACTAGCATCTAGCAAGCAAACACATTCCTGTGGTCCTTTCAAAAGCATATGAGAAACCATATGTTTTCATAGGAAAACAGCTGTTACAGAGCATATGCTTTCTGAGATAGACTGACACTTATTAAAAGGGCAAAGTAGGACCACGGTTGCCTTCTAAGTTGAATAAAGCTGGCAATAACTGTCTCTTTCAATGTGCAATGGCACTGCATGTAGATATTGCTGTGTAGCGTTGCAACTGGAAGGAGAGAGAGAGATTAACGTCCACAGTCTGCAGCTCAGAAGAGACAATATAAATCTCTGTCCTGCTTTGAGCTGTGAATGCCTCTGTAGGAGTTATAGTAACAGACAAATTAGCATAATGTAATTGGCTGGCAAGGTCAGCCCCTCTCCAGGAGCATTAGCAATGTTTACTGTAAGAAGAGACAGACCAAGTATTGTAGGGTAGTACGTTGTCTGTCCTTTTTGAAGGAAGAATAATCGTTTTGGACTCCCTACATCACAGGCTTTACCATATCTTATTAAAATTCAGACTATCATATTTCTGCCTTAAAGCAAATAATCTCATAGAACAACAAAGTATATTCTTTACTATCACACAAATCTTTATTCATTTTTTTTTGCTTTGAACGTCATTGGGTTAACTTTTTTTTCCTTTCCTTCGCTATGAATAGCTTTTTTCTGGATGCTAAACTTCCATATGCATCCCTGCCAATACCTAATAAATCTTTTTGAGACAATTAAAATTTTTGGTCTTATTACTTAGCACACAATTAGTAAATCCAGACAAACTTATCATCTTTCTTGTTTGGATCATTTGAAAATGTGAAACACCAGGCAAAATTCTGGGCCAGCTCTATCAATCCAGACTCACTGGATCCAGCTTTGCAAATCCTTTCACAGCTGTAGGTCAGAAATGTGAAATGATGGCCTGTGTTTGAAGGAGACCTTCCACTGAGTCACAAACAGCACTGGCTTTTCAGCCTTTGGTCTCAAATATGAAAATTTGCAGCAAGTATTTGAAAGGAGTTCAGGCATTGAGTTACGAAATGTTTGGGAAGTGGCTTTTAGAATATCATACAGGGGTCTCATTGCCTTTTCCTGAATAATCATCAACAAAAATGCTGAAGGTTATGCCATTTAGCAGCCATCCTCAGTTTAAGACCTTAAAATACTGTCTGTGTCCAGGAGTTGCTACTGTAATTTTCCTAGAGGACTGGCAGAAACATGCACAGAATCACCTTCAGAGCACTATTTTACTGGAAAACCTATTTCCTTGTGCTTAGACAGAAGATTTCCAAAGCACAGTCCATTCAATTGTCTTCTGCTGATGAAGAAAAACCAGACAACAGTTCCTGGACTCCACAGCAGCTGTCTTTTGCATCTTGTGTAGTAAACACTTCCATCCTAACTGTAAGTTAGGTGGGTTTAAAAGGAGCAGTGTTGTTATTGTGTTCAAGGGTAATATGCTGTTCTTTAATATCAGTACCCAAGAGCTCTTGAGAACAGGATTGTGATGCTACTTATACCAGGCTAGTATTCTTGACCCTCCCCTCTGTCCTCCAGCTTTTGGGTATCACTTTGCTTACGTTGTAGACATCCCCCTGACACCCACTTTGTAGGCAAAAGCTGGTGTGTGGAGGAGAGCACTCAGAATTAACAATTCTTCATGTGCAGCTAGGTTGTTCTTCAAGGATGCCTGCCTGCTCTGTTTTGTTCATGGCTTAGCTGAAGCTCCTGTCTGAAGTATGTTTTGCCTCCTGGAATGAACTTATCTATCTGGCTGGGTCACACCATTATAAAGGAGGACTTATTATTTATTACTTAGGAGTAGGAGCTTTGTGGCTTTTCAGATGCAGTGAGAACTTCACCAAGGCATTTCAGAAACATGTGATACTCTGAAGGAATGGTATGTAATTTCCCCAGGATGGCTCCACACCACATTTAATTAGTGTGACTGGAAGCATGTACATCTGGATGATTGTCTGGTAGCATTATCAAATATAGTGCAGCTTGTTTGTTTTTCTCTCCATTTACTCCAGTCAGAAAAGAAACTGAGCCAAACACATCCTGCTTTTACAACTGAGAATTCACCCCCTTCACCAACACCACCACCATATAACCCGAATAAGATTTTTAGCCTGACTCTTCTGAAATGGCTCACAATTTTTAGTGCCCGTATTTGTATGTACATCCAGGAATGCTTTAATGGGATTCAACTTTCTGCAGACAATGAGCTCCCCCTTCTCTGAAGAATGGATCCTGCAATGCTATCTGGATTTTCTGGACTTGAGTATGCAGTCATTATTCTCTTTTTCTGATTTACATGTCTGTCTCTGCTCTCATGTTTCCAGTCACCAGAGAACTGTTCCTTTGTCTTGCAATTCTTCTAATGGTATTCATCATGTAGCTGTTTTCTGTGTTGGTTAAAGTATCTTGGTTATGACCTCTTGTCATTTCTGTGAGGTGGAAATGCATGCTAAAGTCCCATGGAATTCTCTTATCAAAAAACCCCCTTCTGCTGTGTTACTGCTGTTACATTGCCTTTCTAGGTATACTGTGTTGTCTCTAAAAGCTGTTCCCTGCTTGTCACTGGCTAGCCCCCTGTAGTTATTGAAGGTATTTGTCCTGTTTTACATGTAAGGCCAAGACTGTGGAGTTAATTTGATCAAAGTCATGCAGTAAATCTGTAGCAGAGGAAAAGGATGGCTGTGCAGTTCCCAGTGTACCTGACCTGCAGAACACCTTTGGAGTCCAAGGAGTTGTATTTCTGATCTCTTCTGCTATCCCAGTCCTGGGCAGTTGTATGTCCACGCTTCACACCGGTTTGCTTACTTTTTCTTTCTCCCATTGACAATAGCTCTTCTTCTAGAGATCTCCATCTGTGTCTTAAGACCAAAGTTGCATGCCTTCACCAATGGATGGCCAACTCTGATTCTTGCAGAAGGACCACTATGGGTTTCTCTTTCTTCCAAGCGTGTTTATTCTCCTAGTCTTGTTTGGTTTTCTTCCTGCCTGTTGGCCACTTGCTGAAACCAAGGCAGAGATGGAGAAGGGCAGCATGTTTCTCCTTAACCAGACTCATTAACCAGCTTCAAGGATTTAGAGAACACTTTCTTGTAATACCTGTTTTTCTGCAGCCCTTGCTGTACTCACTAGAAGTGAACTTCCCTTAGCTAGAAATGTCCTTAACTCTGTAGACTGTTTGCCTTTCTAAACCCTAACTTTTTAAACTCTTATGGCTACAAAGATTGCTAATTTTTGTCTGAGTGCTTTCAAATTACGTACCTAATTCTATTTAAGTTCTTTCAGTCTAAGATCTAAATTAAACTAGCTCGCCTCTCCCAAAACATCAACCTAAAATCAATTGAAGCAGTGGTGGTTCCTGCAAAACTGTATGTTGCCTCTGATTCACCAGGAGGCCTGGTGAATTAGCACGATCCTGACTTCATGTTTCAGTGTTCCTTGTATGATTTTCATTGATCAAAACAATTTTCCTACCAACTCATTAGAAAACCCACTTCACTGGTTACACCTATGATCTCTTGTGTGTAGCAAATGGTCTGTCTGGGTGCTTTTTGAGATCACTGTTAGCCTTGAACTCCTGGACTTTTCCCAGCCTTTTGTTTAGTGCCCATGTAGTACTAGACTGCCTGGCCCAACACAGCTGCCAGAGTGGGTTATGGGTAAAAGAATATTTAGGAGATGCATTTTATTACCAGGGTAGCAGCATTTCCACTTGACTTCTTAGCAGAAAAGTTAAGCCTGCTGGTTTTCTGCTTGAAACTGCCTGAATGGAAAATCACTGGCTGTTTTGTTGCTACCATCCTTGCTCTCTTTACCAACTGCTCTGTCTAAAAAATGTTCTGGTCATTGAATGCAGTCAACAGCCACTGCTGTAACTCATGCATGATGCCAATAACTTATGCCAGTGAAATCAATGATGAGACTTTCAAAGAAGCTTTAAATAAAATATAACAAATTTAAATGCCAAAGTGCTGTCTCTGTGAATTTTCTATTAACAGATTATAAATGGTTTGCATAATGTTGAAAAGCCTAGTGCCTTCAGTTAGCAGTATCAAAGGCTTGTTTAAACCAATTCCTGGAGGATTGCCGCCCTCCCCCCCCCTCAGCTTTCTGTTTCGTGATGGATAAAAACAAAACTCCTTACAGTAAAGAAAGGAAAGCCAGGTTTTCAACTACCCTCTGACTGGCCTCCAGATCTGGCAGCTGCTTTTGGATGTCTAATTGCTTGTCCTGCAAAAGTTGACATGCACCTACTTTGAGAAGGTTCTTTGAGTACCCACTTAGTATGTGCACTCTGTCTGACTTGCAGAAATGAAATGATAGTGCTGGAAAAAAAACTCTAGTAGAGCTTACAATTCTGTTTCTTTGAGTTTTTTATTTATTTATTTAAAGTTTCCTGGTTTTATCAATTCATAGATGAGTATTAGATGCACAGAAAGTACGAAATAATGGGTAAGGTGCTAGACTGGGAGAAAAGAGCCCTTGCATTGAGACCTGATATTTGGCTGAAAAAATAATTTTCTCCCTTTCCTTGTTTCCTCTTTCCTTGTTTTTATTCTGGACTCTAAGGCTTGTGGGCAAGTGTCACCCATCAATGTGTCTATACAGGTTTTAGCAAATAAGGCCTTGATTTCAACTGAGACCTTTAGGAATTATACCTAGTAAGTATCCTGGCAAATTTCTTTTCTCCTTTTCAGGTTTCTTACTAACCCTTCTCCGTTTGAAATTCATGGCACGCTCCCTTGTTTACTAGCAATCTAATGGGACCATAATTCTGTCCCCAAGATAACATTACAGATATAAGCCAGTTTTGCCTTAGACAAAGTTCTAATGGAGAATGTATTTTCTTATAAACATGCTTTTTATAAAAGGGTTTGTTGTTTTGTGTTTATTGGTGTTCCATCTGCTCTAGAGAATACGTTGGAGAAAAACTAGCTCCAGCATGGCATATAATGTTTCATTAGCAGGCATAACCTTGTTTATTTGCTTTTTAAAATTGTATTTAGAAAAGGAAATCAGTTTGCACCATTGACATGCTGCCAGGTTCCTGTTTATAAATGTCACAATAGGCAACTTAGAAGAAACGAAATAGTCAGTTTATGGCTTTTGCATAAAGAATGACAGAACTGGGTAGAGGCAGGCAATCAGTTGTGCTCCCCCTATTTTCCAGCCTCCCAATTAGCAGGACTTAGTGTGGTATTAGCAGTGCGAAACACCCCGAGTGACTCAAACTGGGCTTTGCACACTTACTGTTACTGATGTTTGCTTGAACAGAAGAAGCTCTTTGTGCTATGGTGCTTTAGTGGCTATCTTGGACAAGTAATTGTGCATGAAACAAGCAACCCTGAGGAAAAATGGGAAATATCTGTAGGAAACTTCAAGACATAAGCATGCGATCTGATGTCATATTTTCCCATAAAGAAGCTATTTCCTTTCAAACTCTGCTGAGACCAGTCTTCCAAAATTTCCTTCTCCATTAAAATATGTTCCTTTATATATTTCTTTTCCTTTCCCCTAGTGAAAGGTTTCTCATGGGTACCTCTGGTATACACCATATATTACTTACTGTGTGTGTAAAGAAGGCTTCATGTGTTACAAGCATAGTCTGGACAGACATGCCGAAAAGGGCATGAGGAGGGTAGTGGGGGAAGAGGGGAGGGAATTGTGGAAGACAAGGGTCATCTTTCAGTATTCATTTCTACTGGTAATTAGAGGGCACCACTGAATGACTGTAATTAGATCATGTCACAAAAATTAAGATAAAAGACCAAAAATTCTAAGTATCCTGCATTTTTTTCTTAAGATCAGACAAGTCAGAGCATTTGCTTAAACCAGTAGCTGAAGTGGAGGACAGGCAGGGAGGCCTCACTTGCCCATGGAAGAAGTTCATTCCCATATCTCTGGGAAGGTGTGAGGAAGGGACTGGAGGAGTTGATGGTGCTCTCTGGGTGCTCGAGGGGCAGAGGCCCAGTGGAGGCAGCCAGAGGTTGGCCTGCAGCACAAACAACGTCACGGGGATTTTGTGCAGAGCTGTCACCCTTCAGACAGCAGCCTTAAGAGGATTAGTAGTGCTTAAACGGGCCCTTTGGACTCTGAGTTATGGTGGTGACTGCTAGAGCCTTGAGATGGCTTATACCTGGCTTAGCACTTTGTATGTCTGTCCTGTGTCTTGTGCCACACTGCTTAGCAGCACCATGCCGTTTGTTGGAGATTAGCAGACAAGGTTTGCATCACTCAGTGTATCTCAGAAAGTCTTTCTGATAACATAGTAACAGCTATTGAAAGAAAACAGGATAAAAAGATTATTTATGAGGATCTCTTTTTTTTTGGTTTGGTTTGGTTTTTTTTTGTTTGTACCTCTTGAGGAGCAGCCAGCAGGTCTACATTTAAAAATAATACATCCTAACTTAAAACAACCAGGAAGTTTCCCTGTGTATTCCAACATAGATACTTAGGATAAAATTCTGCAAAACTCCTGCCAGCCCCAGTACAGAAGTCTGATCTATTGATTAAGAGTTCACTCAGGCACCAAAAGATTGAAGACACTTTGAAGAAAGGACAGGGGCTACTGAAGTTCACAGAATCACAGAATAAACCAGGTTGGAAGAGACCTTTGAGATCACCAAGTCCAACTTATAGCCTAACACCTCCTCGTCAACTAAACCATGGTACTGTGTGCCACATCTAATCTATTTTTAAATACATCGAGGGACAGTGACTCCACTACCTCCCTGAGCAGGCGATTCCAGTGCCCAATCACTCTCTCAGTAAAGAATTTTTTCCTGATGTCTAACCTAAACTAAAAGTTTATAGATACCTTTAGAAATGTTACCTTTTTTGTCAATAAGTTCTAGTCACGGTGCTCTGAAGCAGTATTTGGGTGGCAGTTAAACTCTGGTCTGTGAACTGCTGGTGGTCGCAAAGCTGTGGTAAGTCATCTGCATCTGGTCTGTGGGACCATCTTGCCTTAATTACACAATTTATGATAAGAGCACAGAGTGCTCTGTGTGAAATTCAGAGGGTTGACAGAGGTCTGTGATCCAAAAAACTGGAAAGCAGTGGCTGAGACTGATAAGTACAGATTCAAAGCTTTATGATTTCAGTGAAAGCAATGTTTCCCTTCTTTCCCCATCTGCCTATCATTACTTGTCATTCTTGAGTAAGGAGTTTAATTTTTCTTTACATTTTTACCCCTTTGGAGATCAGGTTGATAACATTTGACTGAGCAGTGCTGCCTGAGGTTCAAGAAGTCAGATATACCCACACTGCTCCTGGCCTTTCGGTCTCCACCATGGTGTGGATAGCTGGCTGGGTCCATTTCAGGGGGAGACTTTGGATGGGGCTTGGGGGCAGGGAAGAGTCTTTTCCCATTCTGGGACATATCATGCCTCCTGTTTCTTGTAATGTGCCATTTTTATCAGGTAGCTGTTAAGTGAGCATTTGCCTTTCTTTGAAATGTTTTGAGGAATAGATCCTTTGGCGTAAGTTCTGTATTTTTATGTGTCAGCCTCATTCAGTGACTTCATATCTCTAACTAAGTAGAGGAGTTAAATGGCTTTAGTGGTCCGCAACAAGATCTTCCTAGTGCTTTGTCCTTATGCTTAATGTTACTGCACAGCATTTTCCAGCAGTTCCTTTCTGTGTCCTTTTTTTCCTGCTTTACTGCTTTTCCTTATTCAAGCTCTACAGATGTTACAGTTTAAAAAAAAAACAGGAAAAGGTATTGCTTTTCAGTCTCCATGAAGTTTACACTCTCCCATTGCTTGCATAATGGAACTTTTTCCTTTTTTTTTTTTTTTTAAATTTAAATTTTGATAATAGACTTTCTTTTTCTTGTGAACCTTCAATTGCATTAGTAATGTCACTCATTTTTTATCTCTGTTTTCTTCCCTCGCTCCTTGTCTGTGTTTGCTGGCCTTGAGTGGGCATCAAGCTTAGTTCTGTCCTTATGGCAGTTTAGATTTTGCAGGCTAGTTACAGATGAAACCGTTGTGATGGGCTGGTGTGAGGGTGCTTTACTTCCACATTGATCTGAGTAATGAGAAAATAAATGAGTTGGTGCTGTTTCTGGGGAGCCTTGCTTACTTTTGTTTTGAGATGGTATTTTTCTTCTGTCAGGAGAGAATTCATAGAGGCTCAGTAATTTCGATGGAGATTGTATTTGATTGAAACAGTTTTGAAGTCTGCCATTATTTGCCACATTTAGTGTATAATTTCTTATACAGTAGTCTTTAAAGATTTTAAGCCAGCAGGTTCTTTGGTTGTGTAAGCTATATGTGGAGTGGGTCAGTGTGTCACTGGTGGCTTCCACTTGTGAGTTTTTTATATATTATGAAGTTATGATCTCAGTAATCAGGCAAGATGTTGAAAGTGCACATGTAGCTGCTATTTAAATGTGTATCATCTTAGAATATTTGTTCTTGTAAAAATATATTCATTGAGAGGACAGGCAATGTAAATTCTAAAATAGTATTGTATATTGATTTCTCTCAATAAATTTTTTACGTTGATGCCTTTTCTCTTGAACTGTCTGAAAATATTTTAAGTTGCTGTGCAGAAAAGTATAGTTAAATTTTTTTTGCAGAAAACAAAAATGTGCAAAACCTTGTTTTGTTTGTGTTTAAATTAATTGCATTTCTGTTTTTTCATGGCAAATACCTTCTGACTTGAGAATTTATATAATAGTCTGAAAAATACCTTTATGTACAGTAGGTTATAGGTGACAGATCTATTGATCTAAAAGCTTACACAGAACAATCCTGAACAGCCTGCAGTTTGTATAAAACTGGCATTTGCAATTTTTACTAAGCTTCACAATTAAAAAATAGAAGTAGGAAAATAAACAGACCTTAGTTCAGAAACTAGCTCTAATAGTTTAAAACTGCAAACAAACTGGTTGAAATTCAGAATATTACATCGATCGTAAAGGATGGATCAGTTGTCTTCATCCTTTGCCTTCAGTAGATGGTAATGTGTCACACAGGTGGTGCTGTGTGACATGGATGGGTGTTTCTGTGGAAGAACCAGGGTTTAGGGGAAATGGTGACTGCCTGGGTGTATTCTGCCTGTGTCTGTGTAGCCGTCATTTCTCTGCTATGCTTGCCAACAGGGTGTGTGTTCTTGTGGAGTGATGTGTAATCCTCTCCACCAGAACATGGAAGCATGACTTCAAGAAGTTTTTAGCCTTTAGAAAAAAAAAAAGTGTGTTGCCTATCCAAAGTTAAACGGTTGCACGTGGGAGAAAAATGCTGAAATGTTTTCTTCAAAGTCTGAAGCTAAAATGGGCCATGAAGTGTAACTGGGGAGAAGTTAAGCTGCTGATGATCTGTACACTTCCCTCTTGCAGCTGGAAAGGTTGAGAATGAGTATGGTGATTTAAAAGTGTTTTGTGGATATGGCTTGTTGCTCTTTGCTTTATTCGTTTGAATGTTAAATACTGATGGAGAGCACTGCATGAGCACATGGGCAAGGGGAGCATTTCTATAAAAGTTTTCCAGTGTTATAATCCTAGTTTCTGCTTCGGTGGGAGTGTCTGGAAAATTTTAGTGAGGATGAAACTTAGTCCTAAAGGACATAAATTCCTCTTCATATATTGAATCTTAATTAAGATTCAATAAATTAATCTTAAGGGCAGGGGATGTCTTTTGTATCTCTACAGCTCCTGACATATGGGTGGCCCTGTGTGAACATTTAGTCTCAGTTTAATAAAATAGATAATAATAATAATCTCATATGCCCTCTTCTAATGCTGAAGCACAGATGAGAAGATACCTGAGAAAACTCTGTGTGTGTGTGTGTGTGTTATACTCTTGCAGAGTGTGGATGGGTCTTGAGAATGCTAGGAGCAGAGGGGGAGCTCACTGTCATTGCTCCTGTAGACTTCTCTTCTGGAACACTGGGAGCTCCACACCTGCTATCAAATACTCTTAACCATGGGCTTAAGAGCTGGAGGATAAGGAAAAGGGGAGTTAAAGGAGATTTTATTCACAGATCCCTGGTAGAAGAGCATTAAGAACTCCTTAAAAGGAGAGCTGGAAGCTACCTAACCAAATAACAATTCAGCCATAAAATGGAGGTCTCAGTTTTAGCCAATGTTGCTGATTTTTTCCTGTTTCTATAAGGGCACAAAGTGGAGTCTGCAAGCTCATTTATATCCTTTCCAGGTCTATTCAGAATCAGATGCAGAGCTCAACACAGCCAAACCATTTTGGGAGTTCTGAAGAGTGCCTTCATCGCACACACAACGAGCCTAGGCTTGCTGTGCTGGTGATACAGAGTCATTCTGGATGTCGTGATGCACACAGTGAGATCAGATAGGTTTAGTGTCAGATCGAGTGTGCATTACCTTCCTGCCGTCTTTCAAAGCATAGGTATTGTCGTTAAGTATGAACTTGCTTGAACTTCTCTGTAAATTCACAAGCATCTCACTGATGTAAATTATTCTGAGATTGCCAAATCCTTTTCTTACGAATGTCGAGTCATGCTGAGTTTGACATTCTGTTGGGAAACCTTAGTCTTTTCCTTGGCAGCATTGTATATGCTTGCCCAGCAACAGTTGCTTGCACTACTGAGTAGAATGGACATCTGAAAGCATTGACAGGTTTTCAGTCTGCTTTTGCTTTCCATGCATCACATGTTCAGCCTACTTTCTGAAAAGATGGAGTTTATTGGAAATTGTTAGAACTTTGAAGCAGTGTTGCAAGTTTATGCATGTAAGATAACAATTACAATCTCTTATAGGCAAACAAAATTTTCCATACCTATCATAATTCATGTGTTTGTACCTTAAAAAGCTTTGTAATTACAGGAGAAAATGGAAAGAGAACGAAATGAGAAAGAAATGACTTAATCTAGGAGCACAGGAAACTGATATTAAATCTTTAAGTTCTGCCCTGCCGTGGTACAACAAGGTCCAGCATAAATCTGGGCAAGTACCAGGGTACCACTTGTCTAAAGCTTGTGATGGATGTCCATCCTGTCCCTTCCCAGGCCTCGTGGACTCATGGCACCATACATCATTCCTTTAAAGGTCACTTTAGGAAGTGATAGTGTTAAAATACTTACTGCATATGGATAGATATTAGATCCAGTTTTGCAAAATCTTTTCATGATCAAAAAAGTCATTGCAGGTTTGAATCCTGAGCTAAATTTGGCTATACATATTTTTTTAAAACTGAACAGGTTTTTCATCAGAAACCAGTAATCTGTTGAAGAAGTGACATTTTAATAGGAATGTGGTAGATGCGGGAGAACTTCTTTTGGAGAAGTTTTCATATATCTAAGGTTATTCCCTGATGGTCATAACATACTACTGTGCTATGAAATATTACAGTTAGGGTCTTTGGTCTGGCTTCCTCTTGCAATTCATGCCCCCTAAGTGAATACTTAAGTGAATAAGGAGCTTCTATACCTGATTCATAATGTGTAAATCATTTACTGGAAGAGGAACTCAAAGCTGTGTCTTCTTCATTCCCGGTGAATGGCCTGAGCATGTAATGGTAGGCAGCACCTCAGCCTCTTTATGTGTTAATGAAGACTAGAACAACTCCTGTAAAAGAAACAAAGATCCCTGTGTCCACACTACCCTAGGGAGTCACATGAAATATGTAAAATTGGGAGATAAGGGGATAACTGCTAGTGCCTTCAGTTGGGATCCTCTAATTATTTGCTCTCCTTTTCTATGAGGAATATCATGTAAAGGGCTTATTCTTGGTTTGGTTCATAATCTTTCTTTTATGTCTGGTATTCAACATGTCTTCCTCTTGGTTTTCCAGATTTGATCAGAGCTCTGAGTTTCCTTTCTCACCAGCTTTATCTATCAAAATTTTTTGTGGGTTGTGTGCATCTCCTAGACAAATTGACTCATAAATTGGAATTTTGAATGCAATACAACTTTATTTTTAATCCTGAGTATTGCAGCGGTCAGGAAGATGCTTTGTGTGAGTCTTAGTGGCAGTGTGCGTGTAAGGGGTTTTTTTTTCCTGTTTTCCTCAGCCTAGCATGAGGTGACAACGGAAAGTTTCTTTTCCTCTTGCTGCTAACAATCCACACGTTGATGCCTGATAGGAAAAATAATGCTCTCAAGGTTACCATATTTTTCATATGTATACACTGTGGCTTATCTCTGGCTTGAGAGATTTGTTTGTTTTTAAATGCTGGCCAAGTCAAACCCTGCGGTTTAGCAGCAGTGTGTGTTGTGTGTACAGGCATAACAGGAGAGAAGTCTTATTCCATGGTTCCTTCCTTAGCAGTGTCCTGGTCTCCTGTGGCTTGTTTGCTGAGTGGATGTGAGTTATCTGTGAACTTTTTTTTTTTTTAAGAACTTTTTAAGAGCTCTGAGTTACCTGAAGCAAAGGTTATATATGTGCAAATACAGTGTTATTCTAAGTGGGATATTACTGCTCCACAAAATATATGGAGGCTAATAGAAATGGCTGTTTCATGATGTACTGTGTACTGTTTGTTGCTTTGGGACTGTAAAACTTGATTTGCTTGTCAGTCTAAGCAGATGTAGTACACAGTAAGCAGCCCATGCAGTAAATCAAGGTGCCCTGCACTCATATTGTGTTCAGTTAGGAGAAACATGTGCTAAATATCCCCATTATAAATCACAAGACAGAATCAGAGAAGACTGAATAGTCAACTTGTGGGTATATTTTCATTTATGTTGCACTGTGGAAGTAAATAGTTATTTTTAATTTCTCTATTGTTGTTGATTAAAACAAGATCTATTAACTCGAGATTTACCAGGAGACAGTAACTTTTCATGTTGTTGATACTTTCAGATTTCTAACTATATTCCTGTAGAATAGAAAACCTAGATAAGACATTTATTTATTTTCATTTTCTTCCACCATCTCCCACTTCCCTTCTTTTCACAGAATATCTCCATGCATAACACAGTTGGAGGAGCAATGGCAGGACCTGGATCTCACCAGCTGACAAACACAAGGATGCCAAACCACGACACCAGTGTTGTGATTCAACAAGCCATGCCATCTCCACAGTCCAGCTCTGTCATTACACAAGCACCTTCCACAAATCGGCAGATTGGGTGAGTCCATTTCCATTTTCTCATTTCTCTAGTTCTCTGGCTCCAGCAGCTGCCTGTAGGACCAGATGCTGTCCTCATGTCCTCGTGGTTCTTAAGGTTCAGCTGCATGCAGGACCAGATGTTGTTCTTGTGGTTGTTGAGGTTACAGAGTTTGCACTTGACCTTGCCAGCATGAGCAAGGACCCCTGCAGCACATGTTGCAGACTGTGGAGGAATGGCCAGGTTACTCCAGACCTGGCACCCAGGTTACTCCAGACCTGGCACCCAGGTTCAAAAAGGGCAGAATGCTGTACTTGCCAGGAAGTCCTGCTTTCTCCATCCAGTTTTTGTTTTTATCTTCTTACGTTCAAAGTCCGTGTTGTTTCTGTAACGTCTCTGGGAAGAAAGACAGGATGTTTGTGAAGCTGATCCTTTCACTTCCTTCAGTGGGAATTCTGGGTGCTCTATGGGATTGAGCTATTTTCTATGTCCTCTGTTTAACTGAAGAATGCTAGAAGACAAAAAGATTTTCAAGATAAATGGAGTCTGGCACAATGGTCTCTGTGAACTGTTCCTCAGTTTGTGATGATGGATTCATATTTATTACCATAAATTGACAGTATGGATGCTTATTGCATTGGCTTGAATGCCAGTTGTGTGCTTGTGTTTGGAGAACTGTGTGAAGAAAAACATCCATGTTTAGCACACTTGGTTACTTCCAGCAAGTATGAGGTCCTCGTAAGTCACAATGACTTGTTTTTTGTTGTACAGAAACTGCCTCCCTGGTTTGAGGGTACAGTTTTTCATCACACAACTCTGAGAATTTGGGGGGTTTATGCATGAAAATGGTAGATCAAAAGATATATTAGTGGACTAAGAAGGAAGCAGCAGTCTAGATTCATTATCTGTCATTTGTAATTTGGTCACATCCATTATGTGATAAGTGCAAAAGCAGTGTCTGTCCCCAGTCATTGTCTAAATAATTGATGATCGACTTGCAGTCTTTTTGGACTAAAACAGAAAACTGAAATCCTGACGTTGAAAACTCAAACTCCAGTTATTTGGAGTTTTCTTTCAAGATTCTTGGTGGTCAGGGGGAGGATGTAGGCCACAGGCTTTGTATCTCTCAGTGCTGTGGTAGTAGGGATGGCCCACGGCACTGAGCTCTGGGTTACCCAGCCAGGCACAGAACACAGATTCCATCTGCTGCCCTAGTTTTGTGCTCCTGGCCAAGCTCCTCTATTTTCCTTTTTACTATTATTTTAGGATTTGGTTCTTAATATATAAATCTGATAGGGTGGGTCAGGTAAAAATATTTGATAGATGTGCTTTTGCATATGTCACATATTGGCAAAACAGTGCTCACTGAAATGCCACATGCAATACCATTTGCTTGTGAATCCAGGAAAGTTGTTGTCCTATATATGTCCCATTCTGTTCAAAGACAGAGGGCTGGGAGAGGGGGAGGGAGAAATAGTTTCTTTTTC
Source organism: Climacteris rufus (assembly GCA_013398175.1). Lineage (NCBI taxonomy): Eukaryota > Metazoa > Chordata > Aves > Passeriformes > Climacteridae > Climacteris > Climacteris rufus. The sequence continues at coordinate 779,453 of VZRZ01008643.1, forward strand.
AGTTTTAGAAAGAAAAACATTAACTAATGCCATTATTTGTGTAAAGGATGATTAAGCTCCTGTTCAAATTGTGACTTAATCGGTCTAGTGGTAGTTATGATCCTAATTAAAAGCACAAAAAACCCCAAACAACTTTTAATACTCAGTGGTGAGGTGTTTTATGTAGGACTGTACTTGGCTTCCAAACAATTGTTTCTATATAATGAGAAAAAAACTGCATGTGGTTTTGCAAGACCCTGTCAGTCAGGTTTTAGGTTTGTGTTGGTTTGGGGCCTTGGCGATTAGAATCTCCGGAGTTGGAGGGGTTGAGGATAAAAAGGCCTTTTCCTAGTCAGTGGTGTGTCTCATTTGGGAAACTTTGTCATGACATATCTTAATTCTTCCCTGTGACTGAATCACACAAATGTTTCCTAAGTCTGAGTCTAAAGCTGCTTTATTGGGAGGCAACTGTCAGCATTTTAGCCTCTGTGTGAGTTGGTGTGTGAATGAGACATGGTGTGACCTCTAGCATACTCTGTTCCCCATTCTTCCCTCTTCCTAGGAGGTTTTGTTTTTTGTAAATGGTGTGTCCTAGGAGATAATTGCTGCATTTTTGACTTCCTCTACTTGCCAAAGTGTTGAGCATCCTTGTTTGTCTTCCTTCAGTCTTTTCCCTGTGGTGTCTGTTTTACTTATTCAAAGAACATATCTTGTCATTTCCATTTATATTCATCTTATCATTCTAAATGTGCTAAGAATTATAGTCACGACTCTTTAATGAAGAATACAGACTGGACAATGGTTTTGGTATTAAATAACTGAAAAAGAATCCAGAAGAATTCAGAAAATATTTGAGTTCTTTGAAGTTCGGTGGCTTTATTTGGCCTTGCGAAGTTGATCTTGTTCAGCTGTTCAACAAGCCCAAATTCTAAGGTGCTCAAATCAGTGGGTTTTGGTTCAGTTCCCCTTTTTTTAGATCATCTGAAGCTGTCCCAAAGGGTAGATGAGTCCTCACCATGAAGAATTGTGCTAGGGAAAATGCCTTTTAATGAGCAATAAAACCAGCAGAGAGAAACTGGGTAAAACTCTCACTGAGTTCTGTAAGAGCAGGATCAAGCCCTAAAGGTTATATAGAACCATCTTGTAGCAATATTCTGATTTTTATCACAACCACAAATATTTTAGTGTCAAACTATGGCCAAGCCACCTGCAAATGTTTATGATGGCCTTGCTCCAATGAAAACAGGGAACAGCAATGAAAGTCTTCATTTAGCCCCTGTTTGTAGGCCGTGCTCTAGTAACAGAGAATGGGACCCACCTGTGCCCGCACACAGCTCGTTTCATGGTGAGGAGTGGGCGAGTTTGTAGCAGCTGACATCCCCAAGGGATGTAATTTTTCCCTACTTTCGTCTCTCCTTCTCTTGCTTCTCTCTCCCTCTTTCTCCCTCTCACCCTCCCTCCCTTTTGCCCTCCATGCCTCTCTTTTTTTCCTATTCCCTGCTCTGTGGGCTTGCATATAAAATGAGATATTGACACAAGGCATGGGAAAACATGACAGAATGAGCATTGTTGGGCAAGCCTTACTGGCACGGTGCATATACACACATTGTTTCAGGTATTAAGCTTCAGCTACTACTGAACAGGCATCCAGCCAGATTAATCAGACAAAGGGAAGAGCATGAAGGTTATTAACTTAAAAAATAAGAGAGGGTGCAGCCCCACTTTCCTCCCACCATGTTCCTTTTGTTGAGAACAAACAGCAACATTACCATTGCAGCAAACTGGCAGGTTGGTATAAAGGTCCCAGATAGTATTTATGTGGTGAGGCAGTCTCTAACCTCTTTGCCACCCCTTCTCCCTCCCCACCAACCCTTCAGCATGTGGGAGGAATGCTGGAACTAGTAACTACTTGTGCTGATGAAAAATCAGTTGAGGAACACTTAGCAGTGAAGGGTGTCTTTGGCTGATTAATAGCACATCATTTTGAGATAAGATACATGGAGGAAAAGCAGTGTGGCGTGTGGAGGAAGGCAAGAAAAAGTGATATAAGACATACATTTATCAAAGGTATAGAAAAGCAGATAAGCTGAATCAGCCCAAGATATGGGACGCTGAACTAGGCTGTACAATAGCAGTGCTTGTCTTCTTTTTTAAAATAACTCCATTTTTTTTGTGACTGAGTATACAGCAATGTGTGTGAAAACCCTGGTCAGACAAATTCATGACAAGACAGCATGCTGGTTGCTTTGTCTGGACACATCTTTTGCTAGGAAAGATGTGTTTTTCAGATTATCCCATACTGTAGGTGGCTGCAACCTAACATCTCAGCATTCACAGAGAAGGTAACCTGCTTTGAAGCTAGATTTTCAAGCTAATAGTGGACATATCTAGTAATTATTGCAGCTTGAAACTCACTGGTACAGCTCTGCAGCTGATAAAGAACATGGAGGGATTGAGGATTGTGACAGATTCAGCAAGTTGTTCACATTGTACTAAATGGAGAGTGAGAATGAGTCCAGTTTCAGTGAACTCCAAAGTGGACATAGAGCACTAACCATGTGATGCAGATTATCTGTTTTCAAGTGTTGTAGTGCATTTTAATCGTGATAAGATGGTTTTCTGGCACAGCATCAAAAGGGAATAATTGCAACCACATTTGGTGAAATGCAAGCAGGTAGGAGAAGGCAACAAAAGGGATTTGGAAGATGCCTCTGGTGCCTTGATGTACCGAAGAATCATGGTACCAGTGGGAGAACAGCCTTTCAGTCCCCACATGCAGCATTCATTTTAACAGCTATGCATTGCCTTACTGTTCCTCTCTCTTCCCTCTCATGGTGCCACGTGTCTCTCCCTGGTTTCAGTTTATCATGTTTTCATGGGGTTGAGTGCTTTTCAAACAGAGGGGTATGGGAAATGGAATGGTCAGGATAACTGCATGTAATGGGACTAACAGATTTGGTGGCACAATGAAGAGCTGACTCTTTGTGATTGACCTTGGCCATTTGGAAAATGAAAAAGAGAACTTCTCAGTCTTACTTTGAGGGACTTAAGATGGCAGAAGGACAGACCATCTCTGTGGCAAGCCCAGGAGTGCAAGCTGTCTGAGACTGCAACTGCTGGTTGAGTTCTCAGAGTATCCTGCTATCATCCTTGATAGCTTGAGCAAACAGAAAAGACTCCTGTAAGAGACAACCACAGGCAGAAACCCTTCCAGCTACTTCTGGAATGCACTTGGTATAAGCCAGTGACTGAGAAGGGTCTTTGTACATCCAAGAGAAAATCTCTCTTTAAGCTCTTAGTAAGCTGGTGGAGTGTGTGGCATCAAAGAGGCTGTGGAATGATGTGCTTTTGTTAAATTCAAAGATTAGTTCCCTTTCCAGGAAATCTGGGATAAAAGCCTCTGTTCCAACTCATGTATTTGTACTGAAGTACCACAGTATGTTGTGAGATGAGAAGAAACGTGCAGTGAGATGGAGTATCAGATGACCACTCAGTCACTTGAACAAGTCCACTCCATAGCCTTGGTCATGCAGGATGTAAGAACATCGGTTAAATCACTGGAAGGGAAGGAAAAGAGAGAGGTGGAAAGAGAGAGCATCTGACAGTGTCATTCTTTTTTTCTTTGTACTAAAAGTTGGGCTTTAATTCCTGTTTAATGTTCCTGCTTCTTTTTCTTCTGTTTGTGCTAAGACCTGTTTTCTGTAGTCCCTTCTACTGACCTTAGCCAACCTTAACATGGAATCTCATCAAGCCACACGTGTGCAGCAGCCACAAGTCTCTGGGAAGCTCAGGTGAATTACTTAGGCTTAATAGAGAGGGTGATGAGGGAGACCGTGAGCTGGACCCTCTCAAGCTGTTCATCCCTTGTAGCAAGCTCCTGCCCAGGTCCACACACTGACCTCCAGACCAAACCATGCCATTCTGTCTGTGAGGTTTAGAGGCTCTGTCTGCTCCCCAGCTCCTCTGTTGTCGTTTGCATTGCGTGTTCAGGAGCTGCTGACTCAGTTTCTCCCCACACTGCTGAGTCAGGAAGAAAAATAGCAAACAGCACCTGTCTGTGTGTCAGGCCCAGCACAAATGGGTGGTTGTTCACGACATCTCTCTTCTGTCCTCAAGAATATACTCCTGTGCCTTCCCAAAAACTCTTTCTTGCTTTAAGGTCTAGGAAGGGGCTGGAAAGTATTGACATATATCAAGGTGACTTTTGGGGGGCTGAAAGGAGGATCATTAGCCAGGTAATAAATAGCCTGTCAGCCTGGAATGGAGAGAGTTTAGTGTGTTTTTTACCTGTCAAGAAGTCAACTGTTATCCTGAAAGTTATGCACTTATTATACACGTTGGTTAAATTTATTAATGAGCACAGTATTTTACACTTCATACTTTCTACTTGACAGAAGTCCTAAGTTTGTTAGAAATGTTGCTTTCTCACAGCAAGAACACCGAAACAAGAAAGTGTCAGGGATATTGTGTGACTTGCTGGCTATTGACTCTTCCTAGGATTGTTGTCTTGTGTTATGGGAAGAAACCAGCCCTCTCCCTGTCCTGATTGTTGTTTGAGATAGGCAGTGAAACCATGCTCAAGCCAATTCTCATGCAAGTGTTTTCTAAGAAATGGATCATGATGTTTTTGTCTTGAAAAACTTGTCCCACCCAAGAACTATAGGAAAACAAGGTCAGAATACTGTACTGCACCCATAACTTTATCTGAACAGAAATATGGAGCTTTCATGGACATTGGTTGGCTCTCACATCAGAGAAGGTCATAAATAGGACTGAAGTATGATATACAGAACTTGGAGAATCTAGCATTTATTCCTTAATTTTAGTGGTTGGTATCTCTTACATACCTCCTATATATATATATATATATATATATATATAAAATACACACTGTATAAATCTTCTTTAAAGGTGTCATCAAAATTTATGGGCAGAGCTTCTGATTTATATGACTCTTTGAACTAAAACAGATGTAAAATCATTTTCGGATGGAAGAGGATCTCAGAATTGCAGTGGGTTTGATATGACAGATCAAGCTTTCCTTAGACCAGAAGAAGATCATTAGGGCTCAGCACAGCAGAATCACATAGCTCTGCTCTTTATCACGGGTTTGTGCTTAACATGCCCTGATGCATGATTCCAGTATGTGCTTTATCCAAGTGTCAGCCTGTTTGACAGATAACTAAGCCACAGTAAAACACTAACTCAAACAATACAGACTTTGTTTGCTGTAAGTCTTTTTAAAAAATTTCTTTTCATTTAAGAGAGTAATTCACAGGTTCCAGAGAAACAGCGAGCTTTGGGGTGCTGCCTTACACCATGTCAGAGAAAGGCTGAAAGTTTTGCTGGGGGTGGCACAATGGCTATAATGAGTGTGTAAAAAGTGAAGACCTTCATGTGCAAAGAACTCTGATAAACGTTTAGTTGTTCACTAAGAAGTTAGGTTTGTATCTGTTTCAATAAGGGAATTTGGCACTGATGTGCTGAACAGACATCACCTCGATTTTACATGGTTTGTCTTGTCAATGTTTTTTTGTGAACACTTTCAAAGGGATATAAAAACATACTGTAAGTTAATAAAGTGTTAATGCTTTGGGTTAGTTGTTTTTGGTTTGTTTTTTTTTTTTTTTTAAGCTGGTAGCTGGCTGCAAACCAATTACAATAGTTGAGAGGAAAGTGCCTGGGGGAAAATATAGACTAGGGGAATTGTAGACTTTGTGTAAAGTGTATGGATCCTATTTTACCACCTGGAGAAGTAGGTCTCCTTATTAATTGATGAATTGAGTTTTCAAAATCAATGTTACAGTATAGTCCCATTTAAGGCATATCTATGGTTCTATTTATACTTATGGACAGGCTAAATGTGCATTTGAAAAAAAAACCAAAAAACCAACAAGCCAAAAAAAACCCCAAAACACCCAACAATTTAAATCAAAGGCATGGATAAATCTAAGATGACAACATCACCGAAATTAGTTCTTTACAAAAAATGAAATTATGCTTGATTTAGAATGAAGGACAAAAAAAAAATCTGTCATTTTGGAGACCTAACAAAATTCCACGTGGTAAATCATAAGTTTAAATTGTCTTAGCGATGTTTAGTAAAAAATTGCTGAGTTGAACAAGGAACTGATGGCTAGACAGAACCTGAAGGTAGATTGAGAGTACAGGAAAAGTGTTCCTTGGAAGAAGGAACAAATTAGAGAGTGTGTTTTAGAAACATTTGCTGCTATGAGCATCTGTGTTCTGCCAACAGAGACGTTTATTCTGAGCTCACATAAATGAAGTGGAATTTTGCCAGTAAAAGAAGGGGTTGTGTTACTCCAGTCGTAGGATCCAGGTCCTAATTGGTTTATGAAATGAAGGGGGCAATCTTTGAGCTATTACCAGCTTCCTCTGCTGCAAGTGAAGTGAATCGCAGCTGTTCTGATAGGGTCCATAAAACTTGGTGAGGTAATAAAATGTTTGCAGTGAACAATTCTCAAAATGAGTGAAATCCAAATCCCTAGCTTATTTGACAGTATTAAGAGAATTGAATGTACTTCCTGGGGAATTCTGAATATTATGTTACTTTTATCTAGTTCTTTAACTATAAGATCCAGGCTCACTGGTGCTGTAAATGTAAGGGCTCAAAGTAACATTCTTATTTCTTTTTTAACCCTACAGATTTAAATGCAGTGTGTACATATATACATATGTGATACAAGAAAAAGCTGTGCTTGTTTTTAATTTTCTAAAGTTTCTTCCTTGTATCTTTATTCTTTATACTTTTCTGTCCCACTCTATCTCTTGCTCTGTTTTGGTGAGATTTAAAAAAAAAAAAAAAGGCATGGTTAGCATCAAATGATCCTCCACAGAAATACTTCTGGTGCTCCTAGACAGATGATTTCTTTAATGAAAATAATAGTTTTGATCTTTGTAAGTTTTCTTCAAGAACTTAAAATTTTCTAGATCTGATTAGAAGTCAGATATGTTAATTCTGACTTCTTAGCAGAACAGTTGTTCTGAACAATTTGTTTCATTTTGAGAGTGAATATGTACATCTCATAGTCCCTAAAGATCTAGTCCAAACTGATATTTTTGGTATCATTGTAGACATTGAGGAATTCACAACTTTCCTTGAAAACCATTCAGTGTTTGTCTAGAGTTCTGTTTTTCTTCTCTGCATTCCCAGTATTAAGCATTTTTATTTAGGTTTTGGATGTCTTTAAACTGCTTTTGTTGTCTCTGTGTTAGAAATGTCTGTGATTTCCCAGGCAAAGGCAGGATGATTGCATCTTAGTAAACTGCCCTAAAAGATACAAATACAGAACATAATGAGAAGTTTCTAAGAGTAATAGACTGGGTTTCCAGGTCGGTTAAATCTCAGCTTGTTGGGCTTGCTGCTCACACTGCTGTGAGCATCCCCTTTCACACCTTCTGCTGGGCACACAGAGAGCATAACAAAGCTTCTCCCCTTATATTAGTCCTTGTGTGACAGATGTTGCTCATCATATCTTAGATAGGCTGGTGCCTCAGGTGTCTGGAGAGTGACTAGCCACTGCACTTCAGCTGCAAGGAGCTGCCTGGAGGGGCCTCAGATCCTTTAAGCACTTTGGAAGGAAGTGCTATCTACAGTGGAATATCTGGCTTCCTTTTCTGCAAGTGGTTTCTCATGCCATATGTCCCTGACTTGTAACATGCAGTAGGATTGTCCCAGGTATGGCATAGGAAGATGTGCAAGGCATTCACAGATCTGAATGGTGATGATCTCCTGGAGCATCTATGCAGAGCTGCTTGCAGAATGCTTTCCTCTCATACTCATGGCTAAAGCTTGTGTTCTCAGCAAGTATTTTTGAGCTGTTATTGGAAACTGTCCCTGGGGAGATGAACTGCTGACTTAATGTGCCTGAAGAAATCTCTCTTTTGACATGCTGGACTTCATCAATTCATTATTCCTGTGAGATGTTATGTAGCTTTATTTGGGCGGCAGATGTAAATGAGCGTAATGAAAGTGGGCAAAACGCAGCAGTAGTTTTTAAATATTCAAAGAAGTTCTGTTAAACTCAACAGGCTGTTATGGATGACTGATTCTGGTTGAAATACAGCTACAACATTTGAAGACATAAACTGTAGCTGATCACCAAAGGAGACCAAACTTGAACTGATTTCATATTATTTCTCTCAATTTGTGCTTGTTTCAAGTGGTTTTGTTTGTCTTGAGGTTACATGGCACAGGTAGTAAACTAAGTCCAGACCGAGAATATGTAGTGCGTAGATGATACAATCAGATCCTGTTAATACGTACACCAAATGGAAGAGTTGTGTGGAAAACTTTACCTCTTCACAATTAATTTCCTTTTTATTCTGCTTTAATTTCTTCTTTCTCTGCAGTCTATTCCACGCTCACAGAAGAAAGAGACCTAGGGCGTTGTTGAATTGTTTTTGATCTGTAGGAAAATAAAAGAGGAAGCAAAATAATATTTCTACTGTAAAGTAGCAAAGGAAGTTGAAAGAAAGTGGTCAGTGAGTTCCCTTTGTGCCATACTAAATGGATGTGGAGAAAGATATGGATTCTGGGCTCCATGACAGGGAAGAAAATCCATACTTGCTTCCAAATTTTCCCCTGGCCTCTATATAGTTCTATTGTTCCAATAAGAAATTTGTGACTCAGAGGATTTATTCAAAATCTATATAAAACATAATAGGCAAAGTTCATTCCAGAAGCCATCAAGTGAAACTATATTTCTCTGTGGGGAAAGCTGGGGTCCCTTCCAGTCTGGTCTTTTTCTGTACACAGCCTGGTAGCATGGATCTTTTTGTTGCACATTAATGCAACATCAAGGGTTGTGGGGCCCTAAGTTCTATAAAGCAAATGCTAGAAACAATATTGGATGGAAGCAGAACCCATAAATACAGAGGGAAGCAAAACCCCGTATATAAAAGAAAACAGAGGTTGAGAACAAAAGCACAAAACCACATTTCAAGCCTCAAGGGAGAAAAAAATCAGTTTTTGTTTTGGAAGAAGCGCCCTTGGAAATGTTCAATTTTCCTTATGATCAAGTTGGGAACCTGTAAGCTGTGTCCTTTAAGACAGTGTAAATGACTCCAGCCAAAAAAACCTATTCCATGTTGACAACAAAATCCCACCTGAGGGTTTGAGGTATACATTTCCTTCTTACTCCTCCTGCTTGCCCATTAAACAAACAGGAAAATAGAGACGCCCCTGTCATGTTTACAGGCCCTGCCTTGTTATTTATATGATGGACAGAGAGCTAAGAGCTCTATTGCCAACACTGCTTATTGGAAAAACCTGGAAATAATTAAGGGACCCCATTTGTTATTGCTTGTATGTTCACCAGTGGAAATTACTTGGGAGAACAGTTCTCGTGGTACAGAACAGTGCTCAGTGATAGAACTGTAAGAAAATGACAAAGACAACAACAGCTTTGGGGAATGGGATGTAAAATATTAACCAAACAAAATTTGTTACATCAGCTTTGAAAGGGATTTTTTGTGTGTGTGTGTCTTTCAGTATAGAAAATAGAATGTAGTTTGCCTGAACTAGCTGACGACTTGCAATGTTTTTACTTGTTACTGATTTGTTTACTTGAATGAAACTTATGAATTACAGTGGAAGTTTCAGTTGAGTAGCATTCAATATTGTGTTACATTATTTTATTACTGGGTCTGCTGAGTGTTCTTTTCTATGGTGTCTTCTTCCAAGAGCTATGAGCACTTGGAATATGTCATGTTGCTTTTTCAAAATCAAGGCTGTGCATTGCAAAACCAAGAAAACTGGCTACCCAGGGAAAGGGACTTTTAATATTTCAGCACACTGCTCCTTTTCTACCTACATTTCTCCCGAGCTGTCTGCTTAATTCCAGATCTGCTCCCACGTGCTGAAACAGGTCTTTGTTTACAAGTCGGGTCACAGGATATGAGGTGAGTGTACCTGTTGTACAGTGCCTTTCTTGTTGTTGAGATACGATGTACTTCTCTGGGTGGGAAGCAGCAGTACTGTTGTTTCATTTGAGAAAGGCATATGGCAGAACATAGTGCAACTGAGAGGAGTGTTGATGAGTGAATGATGAGTCATTAAGAGAAAAAAAATCAACAATCCCAAATCAGCTTAAGATCAATATCTGAAGATTTCAGGCTTTGTTGGAATTCCTGTTTGCTGTTGCTTCTCTGTTATGCAGTGTGTGCTGGATGCACTCTCTGTTGTGACATTTGCTGCGGCAGTGCGAGGCATACATATGTTTGCATGCTCACACAGCTTGTCTAGGAGATGTGATCGCTCACAGTTGCACCTACAGGCTCTTGTTCCCTCCGCTTCTCTCGTTTTGCAGAGTTGCAAGGGGACACAGACTTTTACTATAAGTTGTGACATTTCTACTCCCAGTTCAGTGGTGGCTCCAGGGTTCAAACTTGCAGCCTAATAATGAACCAAGCTGAGGGGCTGTTACTGTCAGGAATGAGGCCATGTACTGTAACTGAGGGTAATCAGATTGGATCGCCTTCGCAGATTCTTTGTATTAGCTTTATCAGGTCAGGCCATCAGAGAGCAGATAGACAGGTAAGACCAAAAGACCTCTGAACCCAATTAAAGTTGTACCACAAAGAAATCAAATTCATGTGGTTTACATTTCAGAAAGTTACATTTGGTGGGCTGAACTTACTTTTATTCTGTAACCTAATGCAGACCATGTGAACATTTGAAACGCTTTTAACAGTTAACCAGCTCAAATAACACAGAACCAGAGCAGCAATAAAGAATGAATTAAGACTGATTGCGACTACAGCCAAATTTTTTTCCTCATAAAGAAATATAAATGACTAATATATTTAAAAACTACCATATATATAGTAATTTTGTCTTCAGCTTTTAGCATGACAATAGCCATTCTCTTATCTTTTAAAATAAATGTTTGGTTTAAAATGGAATCCTAAACCCACAGTCTTTTTTTTAATTTGCAGTGTTTCAGAGTTAGTTTGGATGTGCTGTGGAACCACTGATATTCCCATTGATGCACATAGTTTGGGAATTGGTCATACAGCTCTGAGATAATCCTGAGGAGCTGACATTTAAAATACTTGGCACAGTAAGAGTATGAGCATGAGAGGATAAAAAAAATAGGTGTTTTATTTGCTGTTCCCTTTCTTAAAACCCATAGATATGTGTGCAGCTTTTCATTCAGAAACACTTCTTGCTTGCTGACATTAGATAGGCCTCACATGTGGAGCAAATAGAGGTTCAGCTGGTGCAGGCTGCTTTGTGTTCAGTTTCCCTATTTGTCAAACAAAGAGTCTGAGTGAAAGTCCTGAAGCCTCCAGAAGACTAGGCTAGAGGTGGGCAGTGCTAAATGTGCCTATATCCTGCATCTAACTTCAGGAAAGTGATATGGTTTACATACAAAGGGAAAAAAAATTTACTGTCTTGCTTAGCGGCAGAATCATTCAGTTGGATCAGTTTCCTCGATTTTCCTCTGTAACCATGATTTTTCAGGACTTTGAGAGATCTTTCTGGTGTTGGGGAAAGAGATCAGGCCCACACCTCTTGCCTATGTGTTATGTTCTCTCCTGAAGAAAGAAATTTCTATGGCCTCAACTCTTTCCTAGGATCTCCAAGACACTGAAATGCAAAGGTCGTGCCATTCTGCTTTCTGGCACAGAGCCACCTGGCTATCAGCAACTGAGCCCAGCTTCCTGGCTCTGGAGCACGACTGCTATCCTGAGTGGATATAGTTCCTTTCCCTCAGCAGCTGTCCTGATGTGCCTGTGTACAACAGCTTTCCTCACTGTTCCTCATGTAGAGCAGGCTGCTCTCCTATCTTTCTCCCGTCTTTTCACATAAGATTTTGGGGCTGTTGTGGCAGAGAGGGCATTCAGGCATGGGGCTCTCTCAGTTTGGCCTGACTGAAAGCTAAAGTTGTGTATCACTGAGACCCTTTTTTGGCTGCTGTTCTTTCCTTGGGCCACAGACAGAAATGCAGAAGCTGTCCTTCTCCTCCTGGGATGAGCACCTTTAAGATCTGCTGTCATGCTTACTTTTCAGAAGAAGACAAGTAGAGACAAAAGATCTGTGTGGTTTTTTCCTTTTTTTTTTTTTTAATTTTTTATTCTTTCTTTTAAATCTCAGTTAAAAATGTAGCAAACCACTTCTTTTCTGTGAAGGAATCTTCCGTGTATTACCATTTCCAAGCAGTGGGTGATGTACTGCTCATCAATGCAAGATGTTTCAAAGTGTTTGTGTGGGAAATGGGCTGCCATTGCTAATCCACAGAAGTGATGGCACTGGAAGAAAATCTGCACCTCCAGCAATGAACAGAGACTGTTCTACTATGCATGGACGAAAACTGGTGGAGTGGAAGGGAGCACACCCCCTGCTCTCTCTTATATTTTGTTATATAAGGGTTTGGCAGAGTAGTTCGAGATGCTTGCATGGAACTAGTAAAAGAGGGATGTATCCTGGGAAGGTTAAATGGCTGCTACTTCTAACGCTGTCCTCCGTCCCTGAAAAATGAAGAAAAACAGAAGACTGTCAAGTTCTTTAGAGAACAGAAACTGTAAAGGGCAAAAACATTTAAGTTCTGGTCATAAGAACAACAGAATATTCATCAAAGAATAGATCAAATCAAGTGGATGTTAGACAGAATGCAATTGCAGAAATTATTAAAGTGATAGTCTAGACCTAGGAAAGTTCACTTTGTTTTCTTGTTCACCACTGATTTCTCTAGGAACTTTGGCAAATTTCTTGGCCTCTCTTAGGCTCAGTTCACCAACTATAAAATATGAAAAGAAATACTCCCTCACCTTACAGGAATGTTAAAAGGAATTTAGGTATTACAGGAGCAGAAAGTAAATAGGTTCTTCTGATACAATGTCTTGAACATTTGATGTAATTAAACAGAAGGAATTTTTCTCAGTGTATAATTCTTTGCCACAGAAATAGAGAAGAATTATGGTATTATGTAATCATGTCTAAAATAATGTGCTATTAATTTCCTGGAAGCTAAAATAAACTGCTGAAGATTCTTTAAACAGAGTGAGAAAAATGAGAATGCTTATACTAAACCTTCTCCAGGCATCATGTTAATCTAGTTCCCTCCTGTGGCAGAGGAGTTGGACTAGATAATCTTTACAGAACCCTTCCAGCACAAATTATTCTATGATTCTGTGTTTTGCAGAAAATAAATTGAAATGGAATTTAATTATCAGGCTTATTTAGTAAAAGAAACTAATGCTAATACACTAAAAAAATGTAACTAAAAGTAATTTCCTTTAACTTTTCAAAATCAAGATAAAGCAAAACTAATAAACATTAAGATCTGCTTCAAAGGTGTTCAGCGTATTCAAATGTAGGAAGGCCTTTGTTTTCCTTCTCTTTCTTCTTTTTCAATTAAAATTTAATTTTTTTCATTAATTCCATGAAAAAAAATCCTGTTGAAGCTGACATTCACCAATCCTGTAAGCACTGATTTTTCTTTTGAAAAAGCATTATGCTTTGGTTATTTTTCCTTTTCTCATTCCAATTAATTAATTCTATTATAGTAGCCCTCAAAGACTCTAAAACAGACTCCATTATTTGCAAAATACTCAAAGAAGAGTGTTATGTCAAGAGAAGTACAAGCCTGAAATCCTCTCCCTTGTCTTCCATCTCTCTATTACATGCTGTCTTCTATCTCTTTAGAAGGTATCCATTCATTCATCATCTTTTGTGTGTGTGTTTTTCTTGTTTTCTCTAGACTGGGCTATGCAAACTGTCTTAGTGTCAGACAGACTCTGCGGAAGCTTTCCATCCTAATTTCTTTCCATTAATGAACGTTACGAAGCACTGCCAGTGTGAATACTGCCTGTAAACAAGAAGTAAGGGAAAGCAATACACTTCCCTAACCCCTCTCCGCCATGGGGCGAGTGGGACGTGCAACAGATAAAAGTGACACTATGACAACAAACGTCGGAGGCATATCCATGCAGACTATTTAAATGAGACAAAGTGTTTTAGAAAATAAGAGAATTGAGGTTCTCCATACATCCAAAGGAACTCCTTTTGCTTCCTCCCAATGGAAAGAGCCTGCTCAATTCCAGGAGTTCCTCCATTGCCTTCAATGCACAGGGCAACTGGAAAGGTGATTAAAGACTATAGAAAAGCGTCGCATGTGCTCTCATGCCAACAAATGTGAGCTTCTCATTAGGGTATGAGAACAGCAAGCTAAAAGAGTAGGAGAGAAAGTCCATTATGCTGTACCCTGAAAATATCCAGCGTGTATGAGCAGGGACACACCAAATGCAAACCCTGGACTACCCAGCAGCCCTTCAAAATAAAAACCTTTCTTAAATAACTTCCACCTGGTGTGCTCCTAGGCTCTTAGAACAGATTGTTCCAAGAACATGTCTTTTGTTTTTTCTCTAGTAAGATATTAACAGCAGATGAAGAATTACACTCTTCAAACAATTAATGCAGCCTAGGGCCTAACCAGAAAATTAATTATTTCCAAAAAGTCTTATTGACAGAACTGCTGCAGCAACCTTTCAAAGCTGCTCCCACATCCGACGACAACAACAATAAAACACTGCTATTTTTCTTACCTCATAAAGTTGTCATCTCAGCACAGTTATACATCTTTGTTGCTACCCAGCCTGTAAACATCCTTATGTGGGGAAGGTTATCAAATAGGTCATGGAGAAGCAGCTCTCACATTATCTAGAGTATTATCTAGAGCCTTCAGATTTCCTGGAGCCCTTTCAATCTGGTTTAAGACGTGGTTATGTTACAAAGACATAGCTATTTCTTGGCCATTGCTAGTCTGATTTACTAGCTTCTACTAATGGATAAAGACTAAGTGCTCAATCTAATCTGACCTTTCAGGCGTGCTGGCTGTCAGAGTGCATTTGCAGCCACCCCTTCTATTTTAACGGTGTCCCTCTAGGAAAGTGCAGCAATCTCAGAAGGAGAATAGCTTCCCTTTGGGTTACCAGCTTTAATTCTGTGCCCTTCACAACTTCTACTATTACATGTGGTACACTCGGCTGCTGGTTCTGGAAACAGGAGCAAGCACTCCACTGTCCTAATCCTCTTCTAGCAGGCCTCCTTTCAAAGATGTCCTGTGTTGGATAGCTAGCATTCTGCACAGCATTTACACCAGTTTGATAATCTTCTTTAGTATCTATTTGCCATGCCAGTCTCTAGACTGCTGACTGCCAGGTGCTCCCTCCCCTGCTTTCATCAGTTCTACCAAAACAAGGAGACTGCACTGTCCTCTTCTGCAAATTCACTTTTAGAGGTATTGTGATCATGTTTTGCTGACATTAAAATTGAGATTATATGAAATATGGATGCCTTGAAATATTAAAAAATAAAGAGGGCAGGAACACTGTCTCTAAAGATCAGCTTTAGCCATTTAACAGCAATGTATTCCCAGAGTCTGTGTCCCCTTAAAGCCTCCTCTCTTTGCACAGCCAAGTGCCTGCACCTCATCAGCAAACAATGGAAAAGAATCAAGTAGCAGGATCCTGCCCAGTTCACATTAATTTAACCCTTTGTCTCCACTATATTCTTTTCACAGGCTTCCTCTTTATGGCTAAAACAGATGCTGACATTGCTGCTGCCAGAGAGTTAATCTTATTAATAGTTTCTCTGTTTATTGTCAGAGGGGCTTGGTTACACTCTCCTCTCTGGGCCAGTAGGTCACGGGATTCAAGTTCCCCATGGAGGCTCGGAGCAAATTTTAGTGCTGACTGTGCACTTTAGACTGGGAGAGGAGGAGTATGCTGCACTGGTACAGATCTTGAATTTCCAGTAAGACATTAAAGTGAAATCTTTCCTGTCTTTTTCAAGTACATTCCAGGTAGAAATTACTGAACATCTTCCACAGCAGGGAATTTGACTGCACTTCACTCATTTCACGTGATGGGAAGACGTGAGTTTGTGTACCCCATTACCAAGAACCAGATCTGGCTAATCTACTGCATTGCCACCCAGCAGGGAAGTGTCTCCTTAGATCCCTTAGGAAAGATGGTGGGGAGGCAGAGTTTTAAGTGTCTTGGAGCAGAACCTGTGCACTTGAGGTACAGGTGTCTGTCACACTCACTTCAGACTAGCAGTAAGTAACAGATTTATGTTGGAAGGAAGAAAAAACTATGAGTCCAAACTCTTTCGTAATATGGAGTGATAACTGAGTTAAAAAAAGGTAAAAGGAAAGGAAGGGAAAAAACCTCAGAAAGATGTTTTCTTGGGACTTTCCTTGGGACTGTCCCTTTGTCTTCACTGAAGTGGAAACTTCGGGAGTTCATCTCAGCCTTTCACCCACCACTCCTCTGTGCTGGGAGAAAGCAGCAGAGGGGGTAAGAACGGAAAAGTGCTTGTGCTCAAGTGTTTCCAAATGTTTCACAGCACTATGCATTTATTGGTTCTCACCCTCCACCCTATCACCATTCCCTCTATATAAAATCAGACTGAGCATCCAGGCAAGAAGGAAGCTTTCTTCTCCTGTTGTAGAAATGTGCATGTCCTAATGCAATGGTTACAATGCACTAGCACTCAGCTAGGACAACTTGCCAAAAGGTAATGTCAGAAAGCTGCTGAAAGAAATGCTGTTCAAAGATATCCCAGAGAGTCAGGTCATTTGGTGTGGAAAGCAGGCAATAGTTCTTTCTGGGCTCATGGATATAGGGAACTTCAGCTTGACTGAAATGAAAGATTAGCAAAATTATTCTCCCACTGTACCCCCCGCCTTCAATACAAACCCCGCAGTTACTTTCCACTATTCTCTGTGTGTAAAACAAGGCTGAAATATGATATTTAAATTATTCCCAAGGATGCATTTGCTGAAAAGGAAGGCATGAACCAGATCCTCCCTTGTGCTTGTTTTTTTTGTCAGAGTCTTGAATTTTGGATCATTGTAAGGAGGGACACACTAATTCCTAACATTGTGAGTTTTTCAATGAGCACTGCTATCAATCATTTAGGTTCACACTGTCTCTTAATATATTTGGATAAGTAAAATTACCAATAGTGCAAGAAAATCAACCAAAGTCAGCCCACAGAAAAAAAAAGTAAACCCAAAACAATAGGACTGAGTGTAGTCCATTGTCTATTTTTGTACAGTACAGAAATAGTAAACCAGCATGAGTGTGTGAGAAGAGCTTGTGCTTAGATGGAGCTGTGGTGCAGTGGATGAGGAGCTTATAAATACAGGCTGCCACACTGCAGTACCACTTCATTCTGGGCAACTTGGATGGCTGGTTGTGTTGGCATGTCATTTAAACACTCTGGGGCTGAATCTGGCTTCATTGCTGATATTCTGTCTGCTTTATATGGACACCGTGAAGAGACATTTGTCAATATATCCGTGCAAGAATTGAACAGACTTTAGAAACTTTCACTCTTATCATTATTTTCAGAAAGAAAATAACTGCTGCACACTGCACTACAAAACATGCATTTTCTTTTTTCCAATTAAGCTTGTTGCTTTTATTACCAGTAAAGAGAACAATAATGGAATAGCTAGTACATTTTCATATGCAAGATCTCAAAAAAAAGAAAAAAAAAAAGAAAAAGATAGTGGAGGGGTTCTAGAAAGACAACAGAGCTGGGTGCCCAAAGTAGGGCACTTCTTGCCACAGCATTGCCCATGTGGGATTTCCTCATACATCTTGCAATTTGGGGTTCTGTTCATTTAATGAAACACCAGCTTCCACATTTCTGCAACTGTAGGAGATGTTTATCTCCCATTTTCAAGACATTTCAAATTCTTACAGCTGGAGATAAATCTTGAAAACATGAGCCAACAAGTCTCTAAGAAGAGCAAAAAAAAAAAGTTTACTTCTTTTTAATCTTTCTGGCTCTAATCAAGAGTAAAGCATAGACATTAATAAAATTGATAATAAAGTAGGTGTTCCTTTCACTTGACATCTGCTTTTTCATCCTGTGGGGGTATGCTGAGACATGCTTTCAGGGTTTTTTCTGTGTCCATGAGAGCTAGTAATGTAAGTTTTCTTTTCAAATGGAGCATCAAAGTCTTCCAGAGCCAGTATTTGAAGAAAAGAAAGACATAGTGATGCTCTCAGTAATAATGCTGACATTGGAACTGAAGTGATAATAATGGAAGGCCAGAAAGGGTCTCTTACCATCTTGGCAGAACTCAATTACCTCTTTTCTCGACATCTGTCTTGGTACTGTGGTTACCTTCCAGCTCTACTTTTCACTACTACTACTTTTCACATCTTTTTCTCAAGTGGCAGAACCAATTATATATGAACTATTATATATGAATGATAGAGAAAAATATATCAAGTGGTTTGACCTCATTCTGAGATTTCATGATGCCACCCTGCAGTAGTTTTGATGTGGATCTTCCAGTGAAGTTTCTGGGTTCGCTTTCCTGATGGTGGCAGCTACCTCCACAGAGTGAGCTGTGCCCAGCAATGGGCTGCTGCTTGCATGTCTGTTTTCACCGGAAAGAACTTATTCATGAGGAAAATAATGGGGATTTTTGCCTGTGTTACAAATGTGTGTATGTATTTTCTTTGTATTTTATAGTAGTAAACTGCAGTTGCAGGGAGAGGGAAGCATAAATGATGTTAGCTGCTGTCAAACCTTTTGGCACGTTCCTGGAACTCTGTCTAATGCCTGTATGGATGTGAAAGGTAGATCACATTGGAATGGTGTGCTTGCTTTTTGTTGCCTACCCCAGTTAAGGAGATTTCCATCCACAGGAGATAACTGACAAGAAAAGATGG
Organism: Climacteris rufus; assembly: GCA_013398175.1. Lineage (NCBI taxonomy): Eukaryota > Metazoa > Chordata > Aves > Passeriformes > Climacteridae > Climacteris > Climacteris rufus. The sequence continues at coordinate 798,155 of VZRZ01008643.1, forward strand.
TGACCCTGCTTTAACAACTGCTCTTTCAAATAAAAAGGAAAAAAACCCTAAGGCTGGTAAATAATCCTTGCCCTGGTGCAGGGATGGCTGGAGTGCTGCAGCTGAGCACAGCCTGGCCCTCTGGGGAGGGAGGGATGGGTCGGGCTGACTCGCTGGCACTGGCAGACTGCTGAGGGACCCGTGTCCAACCTCCTTGGCTGGAGGGAATTTGACTGGGAGAATCATCAGGCCTTTGGGGATGGGTGGGAGGAAGAGAGGGAGGCACAACCTGCCAGCTAACGCATGGTAAAAGGCTTCTACCTCTCAGCTTTGGAAGTCTTAAAAATCAAAGTCCCATGAGTGTGGCATCCACATAGTAATGCACTAATAAAGTAAAAAAAAAAAAAAATTAGCTGGGACAGAAATTACTATTTCTCTTTTAAAGAACATGTGTCAAAACTCATGTGGAGAGTTTGGATAATAACTGATGCAGGTTTATCAAATATCTCACTGTTTGAAATGATTTGGAAGTCAACTTCTTCAGCTGATACTTAGTCCCAGTGAAGCTACTGGCAAAACTTTTATTGTTTTCCATGTAGCTAAAACGTCTCTTGTTACACGCTACATCCTTTTTTGAGAAGCAATCTGCCATAATCAAATCTACCAAGACTATCCATTTTTGTGAGAACTGAGCACTGGCATCTGCAGTGTACGTAGAGAGATGATTTTGTGCCAAAAATAAGAAGTTTTCTTTGTCAGGTTGATTTAGTAGAATTGTTTTTTTCAAACCAGTCTCTTTCTGGTCTTTTCTACAGAATGTGCTCTGTGAAACACAAAATATCACAGGACACAGGATTTTCTGGGCTATGTCACTAGTCAAGAGAATTGTTTATCAGTTCTGACACAGGGGCAAAGATATTTTTTTATATTTCTTCATCTTGTCCTAGACAGATTTCCCTGAATCCCCTCTGCTTTTCTTCTCCATTCACATTTGCCCTTCCTCTCTATCTGGAATCAGGATGTGGATTACTTTCAAGTGCCTTTAATGTTCTTGTTTTGTTTTGTTTTGTTCTTGTTCCTTCTTAAATGGTTGATAAGTCTGGAAGTTAGAAGAGATGAAAATATGGGAATTATGTTATCCCAAGCAGAGTGAAGCTGAATATATTGGTTTAAGTTTTGGAAAATGGAAGATGAATTCTTGAAAATTTGTTAAGTAGTGATTTTGATAAATGCTGATAGATTTAGGAACAAATTAAAAAAGCATCTTAAAGAACCAAATTTCCTCCACAGAATTTCTTTTTAACTGTGTTTGAGTTTGCCACAACTGACTTCTTTCTCTCAAATCATATTTCAGGTGTACTCTTTCCCTCCCACAAAGCCTGAGGCAAGGACTGACATGCATGGTGCTTGTTGAAATATCAGGACCTATGTCTGAAGATTGAGACAGAGCCAGTATAGCACTTCATTCTCCCCTATTCAGCACCACTGTTCATTTAACACCTTTTCTCTAACCATGCCCATGACCACTATTTTGCCTTGAAATCCCTAAAAGGACACATTGGTTTTATTTTGTGTCTGGCTTGTCAAAATCCTGGTGAAGGTTTGGAAAGAGTTTTGTTGTGGACTGAAAAGGGGAGCAAGAGTAAAATAATGTGAAATTTAAGTCAAAACTATTTTTGAGGCTGTTGCAAATTTATGTTTCACAAGGGCTTTTTCTCTTCAGACTTTCCATGTCCAGGGCTGATGCAGCTGAAAATGGCTGATTTCAGCCTCCGAACATCCAGCCAGGACACTGTAAATACTTAGGGATGTGCAAACTTCACACATTCTGCTGATTTTGCAGCACTACTTACCTGTTTGCAGTGAAGCCCAAGCTGAAATAACTTACTGCCTCAAAGCTGTAGCATACTGTTCTGCAAGAACTTAAACGGTACAAACTTATTTGTCCGTACTCTCACTGCCTGAGGTCATTCAAAATGCTGAATTGAAGGATATTCTGGAGATGTTTGACAATGTTTTAAGGAAGTTTTTAAATTTCACTGAAAATCAATTGATTATATTCCTAAATAGCTTCTGAAAATGAATTTACTTATGTTTACTGAGCCATAATACCAATCCTGCATTTACCTAATTTGATGTTCTCATAGTCACATCTACTTCCGCATGAATAAACTTAATGCTGTTGAAATCACTGTGACTATAGAACTGAATTTAAATCAGTCAGCTGCTTACCTGCTGTCCTGAAGCAGGGTATCTGCAGTAAAGATGAAGAAAGAAAAATCTTCTGCCTCCTTTTGCAAGGTACTTCGCCCTGACATGTCAGCAGGACTGGTACCTAAGTGTCCACAATGCCAGCCAGCTGCTGCAGAGCACTTTGCCTTGTGCTGGCAGTGCTTTCCTCCCTCTGTACTGCCCCTGCTTTGGTGATAGCTCAGGCAGGCTATCACTGTGCAGCACACCTTATCTCGCTCTATCAGTGCCAGCTCCGTAGTGCTCTCTGACCTTTTCCAGTCCTGATATTTCTGAGCTGATAGCACCTTAGGACTAGCTTGTGCCAAGCTTTTTGTTTTTGTTGGTCTGTGATGATGGACGAAACATGATGTAGCTCAGCCTCGGGCTGTGCTCCTCTGATCTGCACAGTGAATGACACTGTACTTGTCAGAGGTCTGAGAGTGTTGAATTGACTTGTAAATAATGGGAACAGTTATTAATAGCCATTAAATACTTTCTTTTCTGCAGTTCTGTCATCTTTGCTTATTCCCTTTTTTTTCTCTGCTCAGAGCCAGAAAATGGTAAACAAGTAAAACTGCAGGTTTCTGCAACATCACTTTATTCCAATTAAAAACCAGTACTTGAATTTAACCATCTGTAAGGGCTTGGATGCCATATGTGATATTTCAGTTTATGGCATGTACTGAATTTCTTTTAACCAGAAGCTGTCTCAAAATGAGACTTTTCTCCACTTGCCTTGCCCTTTGTCAGGAGCCCAGCTGTGGAGCCGTGGTTTAGTCTCCTACACCAGCTATTTCTGTTGTGTCACTGTACCCATCAGCCCCAAGCCACATTGGCTGTGTGCCCCAGCCTGCAGCACCTGGGGAGGTAAAAGTGGGGTGGAACAGGGCTGCTGGGTGAGTGCCAGTAAGATCTGGTTGTGGGCAGAGGGGGGCAGACTGTCCGGAGGATGCCGCTGCCAGTAGCAGAACTCCGTCATACAGCAGGAATCTCTGCCCTGGGTGACGGACAACGCTGATTAGAAAAAGGCTAAATGTCAACATTGTTCTGAACTGGTAACTGGAAATTTTCCAAGAGCATTTTAGACACGAGACTTTGGAGATTTTCTCCTCCCAGGCTGCTATCCCTTCTCCTCCTCCTCCTCCTTCCCCCACTAACCACTGTAACTCATTCTGTCAAGTACTGAGTGCTGTCCCTTCAGACCTTCAGATAAATCCTTTGCAGCAACAATTTTAAAAGCTGCCGTAGTGTCTCTTTCTGTCTGTCTGTCTTTCCTTCTTGCCTTCCTCCTTACTAATTTATATTGTGGCAAGGGGAAGGTGGCCCTGTGTGCAAGGTGGGGGTGGTACAGAGGGGGGGAGTGAAAGCCACGTTTTGACACATGTGGCTTTCCGTTTTTGCAGAGGTCATTAGCACTCTGCTTAGTGACCAGAAGTTGATTACAAACACTGTGTAGAAGTGATGTTTTGCCAGAGCACTTGGAGAGGAGACCTGCATTTATGCTCCCCTTGTCCAATTCATTTTAAAATATATTATTACCAAAAAGATTTAAAGCAAAATTTATTGCTTGCAAAGAGGGACCCAACTCCCCAGGGCAGAATAAATAAAATAAAAACATGAGAAGTGCATTTATGGTCCTCCTGAAAATAAGAGTGCAGTCTTAAAAAGGTTTCCTTAAAATGAAAAATGAATGACTGAGTCGCCAAATGCTACTAATCTAAAAGTTAGTGGTTTTGATAGTGATGGCTGTGCTGCTAACTCTTCGTTAACAAGGGTATTTAGTTGTAGAATAAGAGTGCTTTATAGAACATTTGCTCCCCTGTGGTTTAGAAATTAGCCTGTATATGGAATAAGTGAGCAAAGATGGAACGTGTTTTCCATTGCCTTAGTTATTCCTATGCATGTGTGTGTGCTGGTGTGCTTTTGCCTGTGTGTGTGTATGCACTAATAGCTTTGTGGTGATGATGGAGATGATCAAGATGATACAGAATGGAAAGACTGTGTGATTTTCTGGAGTCAGCCTTTTAGGACTCCCTTTAGATGGGAAAGGCAGTGATTTCTGGAAAGCAGGTTTGCCAGCAGGCTGCACTTAAGATCCTCAGATCGTATTTACTGCAGAAACATACATTACTGCGATGTGTTTGAATCTGGAAATAATTTTTCCCACAAGGGAGAAAACACCTTGTCATAAAATATAGTGTATTTTACTTGTTTATTCAGTGTTATGTTTTTCTAATAAATTGTGGACTTAGACTTGTTTTCATTTATGTTAGTGGAAGATTTTCACCTGAAGTCAATCTAGTAACATCAGCTGTATCTAGCTCTGATGCTTGGTGTGAGATTTGCCTTACAAAGCTTATACTGGTATTTCTGGGGGTCAGAAGCTGCAGCTATTCCTCAATCCATCAACAGAAGTAGGATCCCAGCAGAAAACCTGTAAAAGCTTTTTCTCCTACATTTGTTCATGTTTTCTCTGCCTGTATCATACCTTGCCTGAGGACTATATCCTCCATGCTCCAGTAGTCTCTGGGCAGCAGGAGCAGAGACATTGGGGTAAGGAGTGCACTGATGTTTTCCTCCTAGTGTGGCAGAGAAGTAAGGTGTACCAGTGCAGTAAGAGCCAGGGAACTACGTGGGCAGAACTTCCAGTTCAGCTGCCAGATCTGTTTTTTAAGAGTGGCTGGCAATGGGGAAATGAGGCATTCAGACTGGCTAGAGTCTTGCTTGTACTCTAGAAAATGGGTCTGTTTTCTTCTAACTATGGTCTACTGAAGGGAGTACTGTTTTCTGCTCTTTCCTGGAAAAAGACTTAGGAGAAATCCCATTTTTCCACATTGTTTGTTGATCTGTCTTCTCTGCAGGTGAAGTCAAGTCTTTCCCTGTACCACTGTACACTTAACCTCATCACCTTTTTGTCCATTGGTTACAGTGTTGAACTGATAAATGGCTTATGCCCTTTGGCAATATGATAATGCTATTAATAACGATCCTCTAAGCAAAATTTATGCATTTTTTAAAATGGAAAGTGCTGAGAGCAATTAGCAAACATCCTCTTAGGACCCACAGTGGTGAAAAACCTTGGAGACAAGAGAAGGAGGTCTCTTGGAGAGACTGGATGTACAGTATCACATCGGCACCATGTGCTGATTCCAGTGATTCCGTCTCGGTGCAGCCCTGGCCGTCCTTGGCAGAGTGACAGCACAGGCCTTATTCGTTGAAACCCTTCCCGGCGCTGTGGCCACAAGAACACCCCAAGTATTTTAAGTTAGCTACGTCGGTCCTATTCTTAACTTTTCATCTCATCAGATACTTTTCTTATTAGAACTTCAGAGCCTTCCCTCTAAGGTAATGATGATGTACATTAAACATCCGTGATCAAGTCCTGGCTTGTGTGTTTCTAATGTGTTATGACTGTGATCGCTGCAAACGCTGTGCTCCAGCCTTGCTGGGCCATGTGACATAATGGCATTTTTAATTTCCTCCTTCCACTGCGATTGTCTGTTCGCATGTAGGAAATTACTTTGTTTTTCATGTTAATTGGTAGCACGACCTGTTTCAGCAATTCACCATCTCAAAGGTATGTCTGAGATCTCCAAATGACTCACTGACATAAATGCAGATGAGCTAAAGCCACTTGTGTTACAGAAGGGCCGAAAGCCAAAGCGGAGTATCTTGATATCCGAGATAGCCTTTTAGCCTGTAGGACCGTGAGCCCGCGGCCCACTTTGTTAATGACTGCATTGAAGTCTAGTGGCAAATGGTAGGTTGTAAGAGGCAGCCTGCAGAAGCAGTCATGTTAAATTCATGGCCTCTAGCTCACTTGATCAATTGCAAGCTGGTAGACATTTATTTAAAATTTATACCACATGAATGTCTGAGGTAATAGGTGAATACTGTAAAGGGTTTATTTAAAAGAATATTTGACCAGTAGGGTCTTTGGAGATCAAATATTTCATTTTCAAGGGTGTCCTGTGTATTTGTAGAGGAGGAGGGGGAAATAAAGAGGGATTTGGATAATGCGAAATACCACAGAAAGCAAGATTTTCCAAGGAAAACACCAGGAAGCTTGGTATGAGCATTTAATGTATGCTGAAGTTTTTAAAAGGAAACATTAATGGTGAAACATGCCCTCAAAGGACAAGCCAGCAATAAATTTTGTGTCACAAAATTACCTGTCAGTGAGATTATGTTTAAATAACATAGAATTGTTCCTGCTTCTTGAGGGGTTGGGAGAAACTTCACGGGAGATTGTTCAAAGTATTCAGAATTACGTGCACAAATCCCATTAACAATAATGGGATTTGTGTGTTCAACCCTGCTCAAATGGCATTGAAAAATGCGGCTGCTGGTTGTTCTTCCCTAAAGCACAGACATGGCAAGGGAGCAATGAAATCCAAAGTATTTTCACTCAAAATTTTTTTTTTTTATTACCTTCCAGACACAGAGTATCTGACTAGCAGGCTGTGTGTACTGCATCATGATTAGAGCCTACAGGCAGTTCTCCTTTTCCCTGGGCCAGGCGTGGGGTGGGAAATAACAGCAACAGCAAAAAATCCCACCAAACAGATTTGACATGTCAGTGTTCCCATTATCTGTGTCAACAGGGAACGTTATTACACAAAAATTCAGCAGGACCGTGAACATTTTGAATGAGTGGACCCCAGTAAAAGGGGTTTGGTGTGGGTTTTTTCCCCCTAATGTTGTTACTTTAAAAAATCATGATCTTTGTTTTGAAATGTTGTAGATGAGATTGACTTCTTATAAATTAGACAATAGTATAAGGCAGAGCGTGCTTCAAAGGTGAAAGGCAGAGGAAGAAAGGGGAAAAATATACAATTAATTCTTAACTATGACTGAACATGTTGCCATGGGATTTGATCTTATCCTATTTACAAGAGAAAACTTATGACTCATGGGTTCTAAATGATCGAGTCATTACTCATTTATGGAGTAAAAAAAATGGATACCTTTTATGGGATTTTTATAAATAATGATTACTTCCCCATATTTTTGAATACTGAGCAAAGACATGCTGCAGTCATAAAGCTCTCTGCATGCATGTCTTCTGTGCAGACTTTTTGAGAAGTATTTAGTGTTAACTCATTGTTTCTGTTTTCAAGCTTTATGCTCCATGAGCTTCTGCTCATTGCCTGTGCTGAGTTGTAACCCTTATTTCACAAAATCAGAAAGGGAAAGCGGGGTAGGTTTTGCCAAAATCCAGACAGATGATACCTGAATACCCTGTAATGCAGTTCGGGATGGGAATGTAAAAGATATGTTTTTTTTAACTATTATATTTCCACCTATGCCTGGGAGGGTTCTGCAGCATTCCAGCAGTGTTGATTGCCAGTTGTCTGTTGTGATGGTCATGATGCTGCTTACCATGTACTTTTGCCTAGTGAAGAGTTTTCAGCTGTGTCTGAGGAGCTTAAAAGACATTAACCTATCCCTGCACCCTTTCTGGATGCTCTTGACTTGTGGGCTATCACCCTGTGGCTCTCTGGTCCAGCTTTAATGCTGTTTTCTTCTTCTGGTCATTGTTAGGTACAATTAATGCTTTCTTTTATCTCTACCACTGCCCTCACTCGCAGGGTTACCTAAGGGTAAACAGTATAATCCGGTTTTGAACTCTGTCTTTTTGCCCCAGGAGGGATCCATGCTCTTATTATGGTGCATGTGAAGTGTTAACCTTTTGTGCTGCTAACCTTCCTATATGGGTTTGAAGAAGTGCACGTAACCATTCATAGGAAAGAGATACCTGCATATCAGATACCAGATTAGAATCTGATTTGGTGAGAGAGAAATCTGTTTAAGAGCTTGTATAATGTAGACCATCACAGAAAAGCTAGTATTTTTTGAAATTTTGATGTATGACAGCTGGGTAGATACATTGGGAAGATGGATTTTTCAAGGGGAGCAATTGTAGTGTTTAATTTTATTGTTTGATGCACAGCTTTTGCAGTAACATTTCTCCTTGGGTGGGCAGTAATTTTATGATGTCCCACAACTGGCTTCTGACGGAGTTCAAATCTAGAGCATTTTGGATCCTGGAGATCAAGCCCAGTTATAAATTTTGCATTTGAAGTTATACATGTTTTCCTGGGGGAGCTTGTGTACAGAGGAGAGGATGTGGGAGCAGTTAATGCTACATTCAAATCTTGGATTACAGTCTACCTATAATATAATTCCAGTTGTGTTTGTGTATCCATTTTCTTCATATCCATGAAAGTATCTCTCTCTGAAAATCAGACTGACATTCTACAGAGAATTCATAGATGTGGATTCTTGAAGCAGCTGGCCATAATACTGAGATAAGTTTCCAAGGCTTTGCTTTATCCTCTAGAAGAAACAATTGGAAGAGATGCATAAAATCAGTATGCTTGTGCAACAAAGAAAGCCTATGGATGTAGATACTGCAAAACCTTTGTTCACATTCATTCCTGCCACCTCTCTGGTTGTATAGAGATGCACAGGTATATAGGGTGTATTTTTAGGTAGATTGCCACTGGATACCAGAAAAAAGTGGTACTTTTTTAAGTACTTTTTTACTTTTTTAAGTACTTTCTTCTTAATTCTGTTTCTATGCCAAACTCTGTGTTTGTGGGAGATTATGGCTTTTAATGTACTGGACAGTAAAGTCTAGTATTTGACTTGGTATGATTCTAGCTGGCCTATGACATCCTAAGTGTTACAGTGTATTCAGGGATTGCTCCAATTCCTACAACCGTCAAGGAGAGCTACAAACTGCCCTTGACACAGTGAAACTGTCCCAGCTAAAAATGAGAATTTTAATTTATATTTTCACCTCTTTTCTATATATATAAATGCACCATTTAATTGCAATCTGTAGAGAATCCTTTGAAGAAAATGCAAAAGACATTTGTAGAGAAGAAGAGAGAGGATACTTGCAGCCTGTCTTGAATAGCAAATGCTTTTTAGTTCTAGTATTCTTTTATTTGCACTACCCAGTGCTCAGAGACCCTTTTTGTAAATTAAAAGAAGCATTAAAACTTCACACATGCTTTAACTTGAGGATGTGGAGAGAATTTTGGATGGCTGTATTGTTCCTGTGAGTGAAGCCAATAAAGTGTTATCCAAATCCTTTTTCTGCTTTGGTGTCAGACAAGGAGATCAGCCAAACTGCTGGACTTATCTGGCGTGTATTGGGTGTCAGTTATGAACAAAATCTTGGTGCCAGCTACCAGAGCCCTATCTCCTATCTGCTCTCAACAAGTTAGATCAAGAATGCTGCTGGGTTTTTTAAATCATTCTGCTCTGTGCAAGCGAACTAATCTCAGTTGTGTTCTGGATGGCTGTTGGACGTCACAGCTGTAACAACAAAGAGTAAGATTTTCTTTTTAACATCATACTTCAAAAGTTAAATTAAAAATTCTCTTGCAAAAATAACTCCGTAATAAATAGAGTATGCATCAATAAATGTACCAAGGAAGGGCAATCTGCACCTGATATAATAAAAATAATTCTCATGAAATTTCTGTTCAAAGAAGTGGAGCATTTAGTTGTATTTGGTGAGTTCTCTACAGAATTTTAGAATTCACCTATGGGATGGAATTTCTGTTATATTAATGTCCCATTTACACAATTTTGGCTTCATAAAAGGTACTTAAATATATATGAGAATCTGGTCTATAGAACATTTTGTGCCCTGAGAAGAATTCTTTATTAAGTTTTACAGGTTGCCACAGTTTTCAGGTCCTTTTCTGTAGAACTTAGAAGTTTTAATAATTGTTACTGTAAATATGGTAGGCATGTGTGGCTTTAATTTGCAGCAAAGCATTCAACACTTCCTGTTTTATAACTGCACTTAAGCTCAGGCTAAATTTATGCTCGCAACAACACAGAAAGGTGCTGAATTATCCTGAAAACACTTGGCAGCATTCAAACTATATAAAACCAAATCCTGCTGGCCTGTTGGACAGAGGTGATTCTTCTGGCAAACTTCTTTTGGGTTGTAAATACTTAGCATGTGGTAAAATCACTGCCTGATTGAGAACTCCACTGGAGAGGAAGGTATCTGACCTTGCACCGAGTTGGTGTTTTAAGCTGGTTTTTATTTTCTCTCTCTCATTTAGTCCCCCATTGTGGTTTTCTAAATACTTGTATATAACTCTTCAATTACAGACAATAATATTATAATAATATTCCAGTATTTGTAAAACACACTGGATTTAAACCTACAGGTGATATATGTGAACAACTGGTGATGTTGCATGAAGTTTTCAATACCCTTATTTATTGTGAAATTAGATTTTTTAAAAAAATAAGTAAATACACTGAAATATTATTTTTAGGATAATAATATATTAATTACCGTGACGCAGTCTGCTGTGAACAGACTGCAGATGTTCTTGTTATGTAATCTGAAAAATATCTGTGTGGAGTTGGATTTTGAAAGTACACATGATTCTGCAAAGTGAACCCAATGATCTAGCACATTTTAATCAAGAGCCATTCCAATAATCACTCTTTTCTGGTGTACCATGGTGTCTCCTGTTACAGAAATAAATACCGTATCATGACACACAGAGATACATTTTTCATTTGTTGTAGAAACAAGATGTGCCTTGATAGCAGAAATGAATCACTTACCAAGTGTCACAAAATTTAGTTTCCATCTATTAACCCAAAAAACCTGAAGAACTGTGGCCTCTTAATGCTAGTGGAAGTGGCAAAATGCAAATGCCTGATTTCTGCTCCTTGTACTGAAATGATGCCTCAGGAAAGGTGTAAAGAGGTGTCAAGTTCTGCAAGCATGAACGAGGCTATACATATGCTGCTAATTTCTTCATGTATTTGAAATCCTAGTTATGCACATTACTACACACTTTGAACAGGGATCATTTAAGGACAGTCTAACAGCCAATAAACTAAATAAAATATGATGAGGAGCCTTAGGCTGGTGTCAAAATGAGAGAGATTACCCCCTCTGTGTCTCCCATGGCTCCTGCCTCATACATGTACATGTGGTTGTTCTATCACAACTCCTGTCACTGCATCACTTCTGTTTATCACTTTCTCTTCAGTTATAACTAAATTTAAAGAGCTTTTGATTTGTTATTGATCTTATTTATCATTATTGTTATATTTTTCTATTATTGCTGCATTTTCATCACGGAAGAGCGGGACATTGCTCAGAGATGCTGGTTTTCCCCCCTTCACTTAAGGATGTCCCTGTCTTTTTTCCTTCTTCATGTCCCCAGATTATTACACTGAGAAAACTTGTCTCTTCTGTGTACCAATGATAGGGTACCTTTAGATCAGGGTATTTTTTACTTTACCCTTTAGGACAGAGTATTGTATACTGACTGGCATCAACTTCATAGCCTAAAAATGGCTTTCACTCCTTGATCTGACTCACTGTTTTACAGTACAGTCACTTATAGATCAGTTTGATTTCAGATTCTCAAAGAAATAGATTCTCTGGGGATCATTTGTTTCTGATCAACAGATGGTTCCAAACTGAAATACGCTGCTGGAGGGAATATCCTTTCAACTTGGCCCTTAATGTAAGGACCTTCTGACAGTTGTTTCACAACATTTGAATGTCTGTTTCAGTCTTTTACAAACTTTTGGGGATCAGTTTAAGGGAAAAAATGGGCAAATGCAGACAGTCCCATGTTCTGTGAGGCATGGGAGCGTGGGAGTTGTTGTTAGCTACTTTTTTTCCTAGATACATAGGTAATATCTTTGTGGATGGAAGATTTTGCTCCTATCTGCTCTATGAATTTTCTTTTCTAAGAGTAGAGATGGGTGGGGGAGGGAAATAATTTGAATCAAAACCTACACTGTCATACAACCGTCATTCAGTGTTTGAAGTAACTGTTTAGCAGTTTTGAAGATGGTTTTCTTTGGTTTTTTTAGCTCAAGATTGAAAGGATTGGAACACTGTGGTACACTCTGTGCTCACCCTGTCCTACCTGAGAGAAATGGTTAATTAATGGTTCTTTATTTATTACTTGAAATTTCTTGGGGTTTTTTTTTGAAGAATGGTAAATATTGCAGAAACTTTGTATTGATGTATCATCATTACTACCTCTTAATATTACTTTTTTTTAATCTTTTGTCTTTTGCATTTTTAAAGAAATTATTAATGAAAAGATATTAGGCTGCATGTCAAAGTCTGTAAGAAAAGAGGGAGCCCCTGGACCTACCTACTGCAGACCTCTAACATTCAACCAAGCCCCATCCAGATGCTGATACGTGATGGAATGTTCCTGTCTGCTGAATCCCAGACAAGCAATGAAAATATTGTGCTGTGTAGTAGATCCATTAGGGAGAAAACACATGCAGACATATAACTAAAAAAAGAAATCCACCCCAACTTTGAGTACAGCCCTGTGATGCTTTCTGTATTTTAGCCGAGGGTGTCATGCTGTTGAAGGGTGTGAGGAATGCTGTAACAGTATTTAGTAGTATTGTTCCTCTGTCAGGCACCTGCTTGTCAGATGAAGTTGTTGTTATTCTAGGCTGTTTTACTTACAACAAGTGTTACTACCAAAGTAAAATGTAAGGATAACTTCTTGTATCCCTGCAGTGTTCTAATTATTATTCCCAAAAGCGAACGTTAGATTTAAAATATTATTCTCGTTATGTTAAAAGGATAACAGAAAGACAATATAATTTTTCCTCTTGTTGTGGGAACCAGTGCTTCAACCTTAACAGTAAGCACGTTTTTAATACCAGGCACACATTCAAGGATAAACAGCCTGAACTTGATGTAACTGGTAAATAATTTTTTTTACAGGAATGACAAAAGACAGCACTTTTTCTTTTCTTTTCTGAAGAAATAAATAGAAAGGGAAGGAAAATAAGGAAACAAAACCAGCCATGCCTTTTCCTCATGAACAGAAATGCAGAGACACAGTCTGACAAAGATGACTTTTTAAAATAAGTTTTTTTAGAAGAGAAAGAGGACAAAACACCTATAATAAGTTTGCTTATGGATTTCCCATTATTAATGTGAAGGAGAGCACATAAGAACTGCATTCTTGTATACCAGTCTTTTGCAATGCCTCTGGCTCTTGCAGAGACTACTCCCTTCTATTTGACTTGGTAGTAAGTGCCCAAATGTCTGCGTTGAGGACCATGCTGGGTCCAGGTCTGCACATGCTGACAAGTGGTCGGTGAGCATCACGCAACGCGTGCTCCACAGATAACCCAGAAGGAATTTTGGCTGAGCTAGGGTTGTCCTTAGGCTATCCCTATAGCTCACTCCCTATGCCCTTTGCAGCTAATTGTAAGAGATAATGCTCTCTCCAGGCTTTTAGTCTTTTCGTGTATCCCCACAAGAGAATCTAATTAATGCCTATTATAGCATTGACTCTGTGAGAAGTCATTTAAATGAGGCTATCAATCTGTTGTCCAGCTGTTACTGATCCAAGTAGAATTTGAATTGACAGCAGAGCCTGAGAGGAGCTGTTTTATCTCTTTGTCATTTTCTGATGCATCATTTTTAAAGTGTGCATGGCAATCGATTGTGTTCCCAAATCTATATTTAGGGACCTGACTTCCAGAGGAGGTGAACACCTGCATCTTCCATTGAGTTGTGCTGAAATTGCAGATGATGCCTCTCCAGATCATGCTTGTTGGAATTCTAGAAACAGAATTTCAGGTGTGTGCCCTGTGGGCAACTGCTTCTGGAGATCCTTCTTGATCACCATTGTTTCTCACACACACCAGTAAGGCTACCACAACCACCTCCTTCCCTCCACATGGGTAAAAATGGGAACTGAGATCCCTCAACAAGCAATTCAGCTTCCCCTTCAGATGACTAAAGCTTCCTTGATGCAATGGTTGCCACTCATAGAGTAGAGTGACCACCTTCCTTCCTGCCCACATTTCATCAAGGCCTCCTATTGCATGCTATGCTAAGTTTTGAGTTACAGGGAAAATCACAGAGGTTCAGTGGAGGTCAGGGCAATAAGCCAGCAACTTTAGTAAATTTAACTCTAAACAAGGGCAGTGGAAAGGTGGTGTACTAGGATGTGAGAAGTAACTGAACAAAGGAAAGCCCTTAAAAGTTTGAAACAAGTTAATGCATTTACAAGGTTGCCTGCATTTTGAGCTCTAGGCAGCGGGAGATGAGAATGGAAAGCAAAGGGAGGAAGTTAATGAATTCTTTAAAGATTTTGTTATTTCCTAGAATGTGGTATTTTTCAAAGGCCAAAATTCAGTTACCACCCATGTGCTACCACTTACAGCATATGACATTTATCTTTGTCTTTTACAGTGATCCATTTGATAAAATTTGTGATCCTCTCCTGTCAGAGATATACTTCTAGAGTACCACTAATAAGCTTTGGGACTTTCTTAGGAAAAAAAGAGCTTTAACATCTTCAAAATGTGGACAACTTTTGAGGTGATGGTGGTGGTGAAGTCTCATAAGCCTCTTGAAGNGAGCTTTAACATCTTCAAACTGTGGACAACTTTTGAGGTGATGGTGGTGGTGAAGTCTCATAAGCCTCTTGAAGTGAATGCGAATCTTTCCACCTAATTCAACAAGCTTTAAATCTGTAACCCTCCCTGTAAGTGGAGCTAAGTCTAAGCCATTTAATACTTGGAAGAAGACAGCAACACAGATTACATTTCCTGGCTCTGGAGTTTCCTTTGTGTTGTCCTCAGGTCAAAACTTGTCTTCAAATTCTATCTCTGCAAAGTTTATTCTCACAAAAGGAGATAAAGGTCTTTGTTCCTCTAGAAGTCCCTAGATGACTAGATTGAACAAACAGAGCAGTAGTGTTCTCACTGTTTTCCATCACCTACTAAAGAGCAGAACCTTCTCCCTCCCCCAGCGTTTCCATTTCCTCTACTTCCTGTCTTTGCAGATTGGGTAACAAATGCTGAATATTTCCTGAAGTTGACTAATGACAGGACATTGGTGTCTGCAGCTGAGCAGTCTGGTTAGTGCTGGGTTGAATTCTTGACTGAGAGGAGGTGCTACAGCTGTGTTTATGGAGTCATCGTGTCACCCCTCTGCCCCAGTATGCTTCTGTCTTTTTAATACCCTTAGGGTATTGTATCAGCCTAGTCTAAGCACCCTGTGGGAAACAGACTTCAAATTGCTTTTAATTTTATTGCAGTATGATTATTGCCTTAAGAAAAAGATTATTATAGGACAAACTGAGACACAATATTTATATGGCTCTTTTTCCACGTCTTGCTCAACAAATGCTATTAATGATTGGGGAAATCCATTCTCTGAAATGAATGGCTGTATATGGTTTGTGTAGGTTTTGGTAGCAGGGGTGGCATGTGAGAGGGCTTTTGTGAGAAGCTACTAGAAGCCTCCCCCTTGTCAGAGGCAATGCCAGCTGTATCCAAGATGGACCCGCCACAGGCCAAGTCTGAGACCATCAGTGATGGGGGTAGTGACTCTGGGATAACAGATATAAGATGGAAAAAAAGTTATTGCTCAGAAATGATTGCGTCCAGAGAAGATAGGAGTGAGAATATGTGAGAGGAACAAATCTGCAGACACCAAGGTCAGTGCAGAAGGAGGGGAGGAGGTGGTCCAGGTGCTGGAGCTGAAATTCCCCTGCAGCCTGTGGTGCTGTGCCTCTGCAACCTGTGGAGGTCCATGCTGGGAGCAGAGATCCACCTGTAGCCTGTGGAGGAGACCCACCCTGGAGCAAGTGAATACCTAAAGAAGGCTCTGACCCCGTGAGAAGCCTGTGCTGGATCAGGCTCCTGGCAGGAGCTGTGGATCCATGGAGAGGGGACCCCACACTGGAGCAGGTTTGTTGCCAGGACTTGTGACCCCTTGGGTGACCCACACCGGACAGTCTATTCCTGAGGACAGCACCCTATGGATAGGAGCCCACAGTGGAGTTGTTTGTGAAGAACTGAAGCCTGTGGGAAGGACTCTGGAAAAATTCATGGAGGAGTGTTCTTTCATAGGCGGGACCCCATGCTAGAGCAGGAAAAGAACGTGAGGAGTGCTCTGCCTGAGAAAGAAGGAGCGGCAGTGACAATGTGTGATGAACTGACCACAATCCCCATTCCTCAACACCCTGTGCCGCTGAAGGAGGAGGAGGTAGAGAAATCAGGAGGAAAGTTGAACCCAGGAACAAGGGTGAGGGGTGCAGGAAGATGTTTAAGAATTGATTTTATTTCTCATTATCATACTCTAATTGGATTGACAATAAATCAAATTTTTTTTTTCCCAAGTTGAGCCTGTTTTGCCTGTGATGGTAACTGGTGAGTGATCTCTCCCTGTCCTTATCTTGACCCACGAGCCTTTTGTTGTATTTTCTCTCCGCTGTCCAGCTGAGGAGGAGAGGGACAGAATGGCTTTGGTGGGCACTTGACATTCAGCCAGGATCAACACAGCACAATGGCTTTTAAAATTAAGAGGAAGAGAAGATAAGATCTTCCACAGGTGGAAATCAGTTTGGGTTTGGTTTACACAAAGTTTGGTTGTGCACCCCCGAAGAGAATGTTTAGAATTATGTTTCTTAGGTCTCCCAGCTATCTTTTTACTGAGAGTGTAACTTCTAAGTGGGAAAGGAATTTAATGAATTTTATTTTATAGCTTAGGCTTTTCCTCTGAAATGGTTAGACTGTCTCTCCTTTTGTCTGGGGGATTTCTTTCTCATTATGTCATTAAAACTTCAATTCCTCCATTTCTTTTGTGCTGAGATGCATGGATCTGTTTCTGTATGTATCAAATGATATGATCTTCTATGAGGAAAAAAAGTCAAATAGCCATGTGTCCCTTGGTCTGATTAGTAATGGCATTGATGTGAGCAGAGAGAGTCCAGTGACAAACAGACTTACAGAATATTTCCTTAGCTGACATTCAAATGGCTGTTGATTCCACTGCCCTAAAGTGCTACTATATATGCTTGCTTTGGAGCTAGAAGCACCTCTTCAAAGTTAGACAAAGACCAGCAACCAAAATAGTGGATCTAGAATCAGATTGTTCCTTTGTGTGGGAATCTAATGGATGGAACCCACACCCAAGTACCTGCTGGGAAATATACCTGTGATAAAAATCTTAAAATAAGTGCAACCTACTCCCAGAATACTACAAAAAAAAATATTTCTTTAAAACATGTGCTTACTTTGGGGACATTATCTTATTCTTGACTTAGATGGGATTTTAGCCTTGTTTAGCAAATGAAAGTAGAAGAGATATTTGGGCTTTCACATAAGCTGAGAAAGATTAAAGTCATCTCAATTTGGGATACACATAGAACACTCACTACTTCCAGGGCATGTTTTCACTTGCTATCACCATTTGTCCTCTTTCAAATTGAATGATATCTTTGCTTTTATATAAATGTTTGTATGCTGACTATAACAAATACAGGAAAGATGGGCAGTTCAGTAAAAAGCCCACACACCATAAAGCCCACAATCCTTTTCTACATTTTCTCCATCTTCTTCATAACTGTTATTAATTTTTTCCCTTGCTGTGTTCTGATTCTCCAGTGTAGTCTTTCAAATGAAAGTTAACAGATGCTCTTCCACACAATCTGACTGCTCCTGTGGGGAGCTTGTTCCCACCAGACATTTTACAACATCTGTTTGAAGCTAACTTCACGTTCCTCCTGTTCCATCTCAAATGGGAAGCCCTGACGAGAAGAGATGAGAAGGTACAAGTACCAAGGCAGGGCTTTGATCCACGATGCCACACACTGGCTGACATTTCCACTTACACTGAAACATGCTGCTCTCAGATACATGGTAATAAACAGGACTGTTCAGCTGGCTAACAGAGATGGTGTTGAGACAGCAGGCAAAAAAATCACCTTTGTTCGCAGAAAAGTGTTCTTATATCTAAACCTTGGAAATACATCACATTGTTTATACAGTCTGGGGTTTTTTGTTTGTTTGTTTTATTCACCTACAGAATGAGATTGTAGGAATTTATTGATAATCTAGCACACCTTTTTTTACTGGGCTTGCTAGAGTTTGTAGGCAGAACTTTTCCCTCTACCCAATTTAGCATTTTTCCCTCTACCCAATTTTGTCACTTCAAATTTATGCTTCTATAGTGTGTCAATATAATTTTTTTTCTCCATTAGAGCTTTGAAAACTTTTCATATTAAACTTTCATCATTCTAACTATTTCTTCTTTCTATTCTTAATAAAAATTGGTTGCATTTGAAATTATAGCCTTCAATGCTGTCTCTTTAAAAGAATAGGGAAATGAAGATACACGTTTTTCAGAGGGGGAAGGATATTGCAAAATTTTTTTCACAATTGTTCAATACATCTAAAAATACAACACTGCAGAAACAAAGAAATTATTTCATTTCAGGGCCATAATACTAGCAGTTGTCAACTGAAAACTTTTCCACTAATACTGATGAACAGAGTTTTCTAGAGCTCTGTCTCTTTATCTCTTTCTTTTTTTGCCATGCTATCTTTTGCATGTGATCTGTGATAATAAAGGAAATTTATGCATATTTAAAAAACTTTGATAAGATATATCTTACTTTCCTTTTTTGAAAACTTCATGGGTTTTTTTTATTGTAATCTATAGCCTGAATGCCATAGAAAAACCGTGAAAACCTTACTTTATTCTGAGCATTTTAAGTAAAGGTTCTGAAGCTATATAAAAGCTTAAATATTTTGAAAATTAACAGGGATTTTACCCCTGCCCAGTGATCATGTCATCTCTCATTCTCTTCTGGCTCCTCAAGATTTCACTAGCTGTTTCATTTCTAGTCCTCTGAGATAGGAGTTTAGGAATAAATTGAGTCATCTTTCAAAGTAGTAGTACTGACTGAGTAATAATTTTAACAATATTTCAGTGATCCTTCATGTATTGCTCTGGTCTGTTCCAGTCCTTCTAATAAGTCATTTTCCTGACTTATCTATTTCACTGTGTTGTGTTAGTGGCTGCTGGAAACGGGGCTGGGCCAATGACATAACCCTGCCGTGCCCCTGAGAATCACAGTACCCACCAGACTCAGTATTTGAACTGGTTTTAGTTGAAAAATCTCTTTTAAATTGTCTCCTGAAAGTTCTGAACGTGCCTTCAAGGGTTCCCCGTTGCTTATATGCCATATTGCATGCATCACGTAACAGTGATGGACTGAGTGTCTGCTTGATCATCACTGGGTCTCACTGTGGTGGACTCTGAGACACAGGAAATCCAGTGAACCATCTTTCTTACTTTGTTCTTCCACAAACAAAATAGCTTGGCCCAGTGGTGTATCACAAGACCAGTAGTGCCAAATCGGTACTCCAGGCGGGGGAGTTTGCTCCCAGATGTGAAAACCTGGTATAAGAGTTTGCAATATTTTGGGCTATTGGGATTTGCTTGAAGCTGGTTTTTGAAAGTACTGAGAACCTTAGCTGAATTATCTCACAGGATGAGGCTCAAGTGAATTTCACCATCTTCTTCCAGATGTTTAGTGAATTATTGTGTTATGGCAGAGGGAAAATGTGGCATTATCTAGAGATTCCACCTCCAAATCCACAGCCCCTTCCCTTCCCTTCCCTTCCCTTACCTTCCCTTCCC